>JACXGK010004187.1:0-33525 GCA_016801125.1 Novumbra hubbsi | reverse complement strand
CCCGAGGCCATCAGAGGGCCCCACGGATGGAGATGGGGTCTGCAGGACGGGACACGCCCACACAGGAAGCACGCACAATATCAAGGGTCAGCAGGACGCATCTGTCTCCTTTCGTTTCCTCTTATATATGTGTTTCCTGTTAAGCAGGGTGAGTCAGTGAGTGTATTTGTGTAAGTGTGCATCTTGCCAAAAATGGCCTTTATGAATATCATGCATGTTGCTGAGACTAGTTTCAGTATAAATTATTCCACACCACTGACTCCGGTTTCCTCACCATACTCCTCCTCCTCGATCTGACTGCTGCCTTGTACACCATCTCTCACAATTTCCTCCTCGACCATCTAGCCTCCATAGTATCATCATTACATCACTCATCTGGTTCAAATCCTACCTCTCAGGCCGCACTCATCACTACCCTCCCCAGTCACCTGTGGTGTTCCCTAGGGCACAGTTCTGGGGTCCCTTCTTTTGAATATGTATTTACCTTCTCTAGGTTTTATTTTTAAGAAATATAATATTCAATTTCACTGCTATGCGATGACACCCAGCTCTACCAGTCCACCAAACCTACTTCCATGCTCCATCCATCTTCCCTGTCTGACTGTTTAGATTACTTTAAAACCTGGTTGGCTCATAACTTCCACAAACTCAATAGTGATAAAACAGAAATTCTCCTTGTTGTCTCCAAATCCATCCTGGCAAAATGTCCCAATTTCTCAATTACCATTGACAACTCTAAAGCCCCTCCTTCCCCTCAGGTCAAGAGCTTGGGTATCATCCTCAATAGCACACTTTCTTTTGAAAAACACATCAATAATCTCACACGGTCTCCCTTCTTCCACTTATGCACTATCCACCGTCTTCATCCATCACTCACACCCAACAACACTGCTATTCTTATCCATGCACTTGTTACCTCCCATATTGATTATTGTAACTCCCGCCTCTCTGGTTTACCACACAAGTCCACCCAAAAACTCAAATTGTTTCAGAACTCAGCTGCCTCCGGGGGTGGTAGGAGCAGCCCCTCGTCGAGGTACTCTGAAGGCAGGGGCGGTAGCACCTCAACATCCTACCCCTCCGGGGGAGATAGGAGCGGCCCCTCGTCACGGTACTCCAGAGGCGGGGGCGGTAGCACCTCATCCTCCCACCCCCCCGGGGGTGGTAGAATGGGTACAGGGAAGGAGACTGGCACAGGAGCCTCCTCCTCACGGCCTTCTGACTCTGGTCCCCTCGGAGGACCCCTTATAGCCCCCTAAAAAAAGTTTATTTGGGGCAGCCCCTGGGTGAATGCAGACCGCGGAGCAGGTGCTGGGGCGGTGGCAGATCGCGGGGCAGGTGCCGGGGCAGTGGCAGACCGCAGAGCAGGTGCTGAGGCGGTGGCAGGCCGAAGACCAGGTCCCAGGCCGGGGTGTCTGGCAAGCCTGCTTCCCCATCAGGGAGACTGGTGGGGAAGGTTGCCTGGAGCAGTCCAGGCATGACTCTGCTGTGTCCTTCTCTGGTGGGTTATTCTGTCACGTGTGGGCCAGGAAGTTGGACACATATACAAAATCATTTGGAAATCCATTATTTATTTGAAGGTTCCAACAAAACTTAACTGGATAAAGACAAACTAGGAACTGGAGGAATACAACAAAAGTACAGCTGGTCAGACCACAGGCGTAAAGCACAAACAATAGCCAGGAGGCACCTCCAGGGGCATGCCCTGGCTGTGAGCCCTGGGCACACAAAGATGGCCAGGAACCCCCAGCCAGGACGTGACAATATCAGACAGACAAGACACAGAATACAGATGAGGTTCCAAACCGTGCGATCAACAGTAAAATCCATCGTACTGTTCCAATCCCCTAAAACCAAACAACCCTCTTAATCACATCATTGCAAAGAAACCTTTATTTCAAACAGAGCAATGAATTCTGCAAGTTAATTTGGAGCGTAAACATTCAAAAAGTAAAACAAAACCCTGCCTTTACTTATAGGCCCTGGCCCTTAACAATTTCAGTTATAGACAACACAGTCACCCCTAATCCAGAGTAGAACAAAACAGCCACCACGGCATTAAACTAGTACCATGACTAAGCACATAAAGCCCCTCCAGTCACATTCTGCAAATAGGTGCAGAACAGCACTCCTGAGCTGTAACAGGCCCTACTTAAGTTGTTCAACATGGTCCTTAAAGTTGTCTGCTTCCCTGAGATCTAATTGGGGCTTATTTCCCCAATATACAAGATTGGAGACAAATTTGATTCTAATAACTGATTAGGCATCTTTGTGACCAGTAACATGGGGACGGTTCTCTGCAGCATTATCAATGCCCAAATGTTCACTTTCTTTACGGCTCGAGCACAAATTGGCAAATCACCACACTACCGATCATGTTTACACTCTACACACCTTAATAGATCAACAGATATAACAAAACAAACAAAAACAATTTCTGCATGCTTTATTGTTTTTAAGAAAGCTTTTGATTCAATCTGGCAAGAGATGTTATACAAAAAAAAAAATTGAGCCGTATAGGGGGTAATGTCTACATTATAATTACATGTAATCAATAATCTATGTCAGAAATAAGGGCAGAATAAAAATTTGCAATAAAAGACAGACTTTTTCAATCACTGGCAAGCTGTTCGCCAGGGATGCAACTTATCTCCAATGCACTTCAACATCTACATTAATGACATTGTCACGGCTGTTGTGCATGGCGAAACCAAAAGCAGACATTTTGAAACGTAAAGGTGTATTTAATTCCACAAGACACAAAACACGAACTACACAGTATACGAAAAAAAGGTGCTGAAGTAAACAGCAAAACGGGACTATATCTAAACATGAAACATACAAAATAAACGTGCAGCGTATCCACATGAGATGGGACTCAAACAAAGGACAAACCGTGAAGTTGTGAAACACAAACACAAACAATCAACCATACCTAATGTGTGGCATTAGCCTAACCTAAGTAGGCTCCCCAATCAGAGTCAACTGAACACAGCTGCTCTGACTGGGGAGCCCACAGCGGCATAGAGAGGGCCAGAGGCCTCTCTAGGTGGCATGCCCTGACTGCAAGCCAAAGCATAGAGTAGGCTAGGGGCACCCAGCCAGGACATGACAGACATAGCGATATTGTTGGAAAAATCTTCAGCCCCTGGCCTCACCCTAAACAACAAAGAAGTAAAATTCCTGCTCTATGCAGACAATCTAGTTTTGCTGTCACCGACAGAACAGGGTTTACAGCACAATCTGGATCTACTAGAGCAATACTGTCAAAACTGGGCCCTGCCAGTAAACTTAAAAACATCTTTTAGATAAAGGCCAGATCTCAGGAAAGCAGACATATGTTTACCCTAGGAAACACTGCCCTGTCTTATAGAATAGAGCACACCCTATCCTACCTGGGGGTCAAAATCAGTGCTTCTTTGGTCTGGCAGTGAATGCGTTAAAGGAGAAGGCCTGTAGAGCCTTTTTTGCAATAAAAAAGAATTCTATGAAATAGATATACCAATTAGAATCTAGTCTACAATATTCAACAGCATAATTGCACCAATTGCACCATATGGAAGTGAAGTATGGGGTCCACTCAGTAAGCATGGGGTCCACTTGGTCAGCAAAACACCCCCCAACGCATGCAGGGCCTGTGATCAACATCAAGAAAAGAACACTAACATTTTGGATACATCTTAAATCAAGTCCCCAACATACATTGCAATTTGTAACACTGTAAACCCAAGACCTGAACCCAAAAAAGAGTCCTTTCACATTTAGTATGAAGTGCAATACACAAAGATGATGTATAAATACACAAGTGCAACCAATTTCAATACTTTCCAACTGGGTAATGAAGGTACCTATTCGAAGACATCAAAACATCAAACTCATTATTTATAACATGCATGACCTACTCTACCTCTACCTTCCTTCCCTCAATTCGAGAACATCTCGCTTCATCTCGATTTGAAAACGTTCTGTGACAAATGAAGATGGTCCACAAATCTAACAACTTCAGGAGATTCCTCTCCTGTCCTTTCCTTTTGTCCCATAATTTTCTTTTCTTTTGTCCTGAGCTTTCCTAAGCAGATGCTTTCAGACCTAGCAGCTATGAGCAGTCTCACACCTCACAAACATCTACCTGGCCCTGGTAGGAGCACCTAGAGAAAGGGAGAAACAGAGAGGGAGCGAAATAAACAGAGAATTATCTATTCACTAAAAATATGTTTTTTTTTGCTGGGGACTGGACAGCTCAACTCTGAGATGGCTTTCTCACCCTACCATAACTGCTTATTATGCATCCATGATCACAATCTGTAGGGCCATTCCCAAACTCTGAAAAAGGCTTGCAAGTAAACATTCCGTATACATAGTGAATAGCCTACACACTATCAATGCAGTCATGGAAAATATTGTTGCTTATACATACATACTTATACCCTAACCCTAATCCTATTCCACAGCTCACAGTCTCCCCGCTCAAATCCACACTGAAAGTCAACAGAGTATTGTAGGCATGGTACAGCAGCCTGGTCACAATCCGCTGTGATAGTCTCGACTCAATAACAAGTAAGCGATCGCCTCAGTGATATAATTGCATGTATTGAGTTATACAATATCTAACATTACGAATAGTAAACATATTTATCCAACACGCTGGTAAAAAAAAGGTTACAAAGACAGCCCAATCAAAGAGAGGATTAAAAATTTAGCGGCACCCACAAAAGTGTGTACAATGTATACACACAAAATGTATCATATTGTGTGGATCAATTTGCCTCCTCTGCTATTTTTGCATTAATTTTGAAGTCAAATCAGCAAGTCTTTTGCTGGGCTCACAAGAAGATGCACAACAGAAGATTAAGATAAAGTGGAGAAAATGATCTGATCTTTACAACAGAGGATGAAGAGTTTTTACCTTAAAGTGGTCCTTGGAGAAATAAGACTCTCTGGGAGGCAAGATTACAAAATCTGTCTGACACATGGGGAATAACAGTTACCACAAAGCCAACTATAACTGTACTTCCAGTTGCCTCCAGTCTGTAATCTAATCGGTCTACGGCTCCATGCAAGAACTCCGCTAATGGGGCATCAATGATCATGAGGAAGGTGAGGGATCAGCCCAGAACTACACGGCAGGACCTAGTCAATGACCTGAAGAGAGCTGGGACCACAGTCTCAAAGAAAACCATCAGTAACATACTACGCCGCCATGGATTAAAATCCTGCAGCGCACGCAAGGTCCCTCTGCTCATGTTAGCGCATGTCCAGGCTTGTCTGAAGTTGGCCAATGACCATCTGGATGATCCAGAGGAGGAATGGAAGAAGGTCATGTGGTCTGATGAGACAAATATTTAGCTTTTTGGTCTAAACTCCACTCGCTGTGTTTGGAGGAAGAAGAAGGATAAGTACAACCCCAAGAACACCATCTCAACCGTGAAGCATGGAGGTGGTAACATCATTCTTTGGGGATGCTTTTCTGCAAAGGGGACAGGACGACTGCACCGCATTGAGGGGAGGATGGATTGGGCCATGTATCGCGAGATCTTGGTCAACAACCTCCTTCCCTCAGTAAGAGCATTGAAGATGGGTCATAGCTGGGTCTTCCAGCATGACAACGACCCAAAACACACAGCCAGGGCAACTAAGGAGTGGCTCCGTAAGAAGCATCTCAAGGTCCTGTAGTGGCCTAGCCAGTCTCCAGACCTGAACCCAATAGAAAATCTTTGGAGGGAGCTGAAAGTCTGTATTGCCCAGCAACAGCCCTGAAACCTGAAGGATCTGGAGAAGGTCTGTATGGAGGAGTGAGCCAAAATCCCTGCTGCAGTGTGTGCAAACCTGGTCAAGAACTACAGGAAACGTATGATCTCTGTAATTGCAAACAAAAGTTTCTGTACCAAATATTAAGTTCTGCTTTTCTGATGTATCAAATACTTATGTCATGCAATAAAATTCAATTAATTACTTAAAAATCATACAATGTGATTTTCTGGATTTTTGATAAAAATGACAGACCTCTACATGCTTTGTAAGTAGGAAAACCTGCAAAATCGGCAGCGTATCAAGTACTTGTTCTCCCCACTTGTATAACGGTAGTGCTAGTTGTTTTGTGTTTTGTGTGTAGCCACTAGAGGTGGGCATTGACAAGTACCTTGCGATACAGTTTATATATATCACAATAAACATGTTACAGTTTAGTACATCACTATACATCACAATATAACAAATTAGTAAAACAAGCAGTAATTTATACTTACTGAAGTGCTGAAAAAAAACTCAAATAATATAAGGCTATATCTTCTAGGGCAATCTTTAGATAATCCCCATTAGCAACCCCTAACAATAACATACAACTTCTAAATTGATTATTAAGTACTGATCTTCAGCACTGTTTAACCAGTCAACACAAAGTATTTAGCAGCGTACATTTATGAAAGGAACATTTTAATCAAAACCTCAAGCAACTTCATATAATTATTTTAATAAACAAAAGGAAAAATAAAATAAGCAGTACTGTGTAATTTGTAAAACTTAAGCTAAATTGTTGCATAGATACATTTTAAGATGTATTATTTTGAGAAACAAGTAGACTAGTTACTGCTGCTTATGAATTCCTTCTGTGTCCAAATTGTAATTTTAACAGTAATTGGTCAACATACTCTGATGAGTGAGTGCATTCTTCTGTACAATCACAATTTAAATTCTAGAAATTACCCATTTAAACACACACACATGTAAATACTGCGGCAATAACGCAGTGATGTTAACCTGTGTTGTGAAAATGTTATGGTTGAATTTTCATCCCAGTCAACCCAGCAATATACACTTTGGCATGATGACAAGACAGCGGAATTGATGGCAGCAGCCAGGGTTACAACATGCCAGTTTGTATACAATTTATTTTTATCACCTCTTATCGTCCTGGGCTGGCCTTACGCCACAGACTACCAGACAGGGATAGACATCAGCTGGCTTAAGGTCATGGCTGGTGGAATTTGTCCTTGTAGAAAACACCTTTATAGATATCCATATATCACTAGATGTGGATCCAAATGTTAACCCATGCAGGATGATGTTGCAGCCAGCATAACATGCACCACAGCATCTCCAGTTGGTCACATGTGCTCAGTGTGAACCTGCTCTCATTTATGAAGAAACAGAGTGCCACTGGTGAGCCTGCCAATTCTGGTGTTCTCTGGCGAATGCCAATCGAGCTGCATGGTTCTAGGCAGTGAGCACAGGTCCCAATAGAGGACATTGAGCCCTCATGCCTCCCTCATGGAGTCTGTTCTGGTTAGAACGATGCACACCAGTAGCTTGCTGGAAGTTATTTTGTAGGGCTCTGGCAGTGCTCCACCTGTTCCTCATCACATAAAGGAGCAGATACCTGCAACTTTCCCTGTCCAGATCTCCTTGTGTAACTGCCTGTCTTCTAGTATCTCCTTGATGCCCTTGAGACTGCATTGGGAGACACAGTAAACCTTCTTGCGACGGCATGTAGGGATGTCCCCTCCTTTAGGAGCTGGACTGCCTGTGCTACCAGAATGGGCTGCAGGTACCACCTTATGCTACCAGTAGTGACAAGGACACTAGCAAAATGCAAAACTAGAGAAAAATCTGGATTTTTAAGTAGGAAATATAAGGAGTGAGCAAATGTCTGTGGATCCCACCTGCAAAACCATTTACTTTTTGAGGGTTGTCTTGGGTTGCCTCTCCGGGGCACCTATTGTCACTTTCATTTGCACCAAAACAGTTGACATTGATTCACAATTGCTTAATTAAGATGGTGTTATTCTGTTATGATTACTTGTTCTTCACATTTTTTGGAGCAATGTATATTTTTGTTTAACAGTATATTTTAGGAGTGTAATGTTTACTAAATGAAAGAAAAATTATGTTAAAAAAAATAGGATAGCATGCACTAAAAGAGCAAAGTCAATCTCATGCAGTATGTAATCATAATTTGAATGCAGTCTGTAATGAAGAAGTACAATCCAAAACCCAGTAATCCTAACCCTGAGATAGGATAGACATGATGTACCAAGTTGCTTAATGTAAGAGTGAGGGAGAAGGAGAGTGACAGAGAGTTTGGCTTGTCTTTCTGATGAAAATAGTAACAATGAAAGTAGAGGTTGAATGATAAATTAACAGATAAATTGCAGAATGCATTGCTGTAGAAATGTATTGATTATACTTGATACAGTACCTAAGTGAACTTCACATGCACTATATTCTACTCATTTTGTACAGTATATCAATGCATTAATATAGCTACAGATAAAAATTCATCCACGCAGATGACACAGGCGCAGAGCTGTTTCAAAATCCATGCTTTATTTTAGGATTCTACTGAGCAAACTTAACGACAACGACGACAACAACAACAAACACTAAACTGTCCGCACCACAGGCTACTAAGGCACAAACAATAATCCACAAACTGAAAAGAAAACAAGCAAGTTAAGTAGGCTCCCCAATCAGGGACAAACAGTGATGTAGAGATGCCTAGAGGCACCCCTACTGGCAGGTCCTGACTGTATGCCCCGGGCACGCAAAGATGGCCAGGGGCCCTCAGCCAGGACAGGATTATTTAGTTGAACTACATTACACTATTCAGTGCAGTTAGACTCATTTAAAACAGTGCAGTAACCATCTACTGATTGTTGGGACACAAACAGAAGCACAACAGAAGTGTTTAAAGATTTAAAAGTTCAAAGATTGATTTAAACAACTGTAAAACGTAATGATGGATAGGTGAGCTGTGCAGTAAATATTACTGATACATTTTAGATGGAGTTCTTAGTTCCTTCTAAAATAGGCTTTTTGCCAATGATACCAAACCGTTTTGCGTATCAATGTAAAACATAAATTAGATTACAATACAATACATTGCAGCCTATGTACATCATTGTGGCTTTTACAAATACAAAATAAAAAATGACATTATGGACAGAGTAGATCAGTGAAGTCTGTCTTACTGAGCTTTCAGTTTGTATCTAAAGTCAACATCACAAGTGGGCTGGAGGATCCCCAGGCCTGCACGTGATTGGTCAAGAGGAGGCACTTTAATGGCTGAATCTAGGAGCTCCATGTCAAAGTAGGAGAGCACCAACGCCAGGAACTGCTTGATCTCATGCACCGCAAAAAAGCGCCCAGGGCACTTAGTCACCCCTGATCCAAAAGGCATGTAGTAATACCGTAGTTTGCGCCCCTCCCTGTAGAAGGTTGTCTTTTCTTGTCTGTTTTCATCCAGATATCTGTCGTATTTATAGGTCTGTGGATTCATAGAAAAAAGAGAATTAGGAAATTAAAGTACCACATAAAGCTGATCATATGAATAAAAGTAATTCTAAACCCTTTTCATCTTCAAAGAAAAGACAGACTCATTACTCACTAAGGGATCCTGATAAATTTCAGGGTCAAAGTGCAGCATTTGGGGATAAAGCGCAATTAAATCATCTTTGCGAATGCCGTACGACTCCTGGTTGTCAAGGTGAAGGAGAAAGTCCTCTTTGGCCACTCTGACATTCATTGACGCACTCGACAAACGCATGGCCTCCTTAATGATACTGTCTGTAGGACAAAAACTACTTATTACATTTTTACTAAAGAGCGTGACATCGGTATGACAAAGTTTTTTTTTTAGGTATTCAATTGATAATGTTCTCTTTACCTAATACATGCATATTGTCTAGGTCCTCCCGTGAAAGAACGAGTTGTGGTTTGCTGGGGTTGGCATGCTGCCCTGAACTCTCCAGAATCTGCTTCACCTCCTTATTGGCTGCCTTCATGGCCTCTGGACTCCTGAAGACAGACAGACCATCAAGTTCAATTGTTGCATGCTCAAGTCTGAGCACACTACCTCAAGAACCTGGTTGAGAGAATTAAATGTATTTTTGATCTGTTTAACTTTTTTGGTTGCTAAATGATAAGTGTTTTTTCAAAGTTATTATGTATTCGCTATTATTCTACAAATATAAAAATTGTAAAACTAAATAAATACCATTGAATGAGTAGGTGTGTCCAGACTTTTGAACGGTGCTGTCAAGATTAGGCCTATGCAGAACACACTGTAGGTGGAAATGAGGAATACCTGATCATGTAGAGCAAGCTCCAAAAAGTTGCAGGGAGAGTGTTGGCCTGTGAGGCCCAAAGCAGAGCGACGTGGGTGCGGGCCTTGCTCAGGTCATTGAAGGTTGACAAGGTGTCGTTTAGCAGCATGCGCAGCGAGATCAGGTCTGAAACATTCTCGCGTTTGCTCAATTTTTCTGCCAACATAGTTTTAGCCAAACTCTCCCTCGCAGAGTAAGCACTCTTGAACACGTGGATTGGCAACCCAGCCACCAATGCTGGGAAGATCTTATCAAACTCCTTGAAGTTTTCCAGAGCGTTGAGCACCAAAGCCTTCTGTGCTTCCTGGCGTGCAGCATTCTTGTCATTGCCCAGATCCCTGCCAAAGAGCGTCAAGTAGCCAGACTCAAACATGACCTTGTAGCAGAACGCAAAGATGCCATCCACATCCCAGCGGCCCTTTGTTGGGTTGAGGGTGTCAGACTGTAACATGACCGACTGCAGGTTTTCCATCATGGTTTCAATGAGTGAGGGAAGAGCTTCGCCCTGCAGGGTCTTTAAGAAGGTCTGGTGAAGATTCTCTGTGGTATAGCCGTGCCTTGGGTCCATGCTGTCATGGCCGAATGCCTGGGTGGAGACAGGTTTAAGTAAGTACATTTAATAGTCTCTATATACAAAGAAGCATAGATTAAGTGGAACACAGCAAATGTTAAGTAGAACACTTGATTGGTGAATCCTTACCTTGACTGAGGTCGAGAAATGAAATTTCTTCCAATCCAGATGTCTCCCCTGGCGGATGACAGCGTGGTAGGAAAAAGGGTCACACAGGAAGTGAAAGTACTTGCCAGCAATCTTGCAAGTGAAGATGTGCCCATGTTTCTTCTGTCGACTTCTGAGAAACTCAAGGGGGTTGGCTCCAAACTGGAGGGCACAGCCAAGATATGGAATTAAACCATTTTCCACCGGAGGCTCACCTGGTTGTCTGAAAGAACAACAATGCCCAATTCACAACAAACAAGCCAGGCGTAATAGTTGAAGATAAGAAACACAAAAGTAATGTTTCAACACAGGAGATTTATACATCAAGCATAAAATGCTTGATTTAAGTAACAACCAAAGAACACTTAAAGAAGTCTTGTTTTAGAAACAAGCCAACAAGGTAGTCCAAACAACCACAAAGTAATAACAAAGTAATGAATACAAGTACATGCTAAAACAATGTAAAAGTAATAAATCACATTTTTGCACAATTCTGCAAAATATAAAATCTCTGAAAGAATTACACTACCACCTGTACATAATTATTAACATGTTAAATGCACTAAATAATCATTGGCTTTTTTGACCTGCATCCTAAAAACCCTCTCAACTTACAAAACAATTTCTGCATGCATTCTAGTTTTACAAAACCCTGAATATACCTATACAGTCCACATTTCATATCTGATAGAAAATTCCCCAAATGTTAACATTAACAACAAGTTATTATTCTCTTTATCATTTAAAATGAAATATCATTACAATTTCATAGGCTTTATCTCTCCGCTTACCTCTTGCGTATTCCCAGAGCAAGCCATAGACAGCAGCAAAAGCCAATCACCACCGTCCAAATTAAAGATATAGTTAACATAGTAACTAGTGATGCTCCAAAAGGCTAGTTGCAAATATCAGCAGACAGTAGATTTAAATCCTACTGGTTCTAGATAGATAATGTAGAGCGAAAAGAGCTGAATGTGGAAGTTTATAGACCGCTTGGTGTATTCTGTATGCTGAGGCAGCGGTATATATACAAGCAACTGGAAGGTGACACCGCCCTTTTGTTTGTCATCACACATTTGCAAGTGTAACCTGTTTTACTTGATGTCGCTAGGACATCTATGGAGTTGAATGTGTGTTTGTGTTGCTAAATGGCCTTGACTGTAGTCCATGGGCAACTACACCTGAAGGACAGCAGACTTTACCTGATAGCACCACTAGGTTAACAAATAGCTTTCAAGGTCTTTGCCTGTGTGTGTGTTTGTGGGTGTGTGTGTGTACATGATTGTCTCTGTATGTGTGTGTCTAAAGGCTTGTTCTGATCTGTTTTGGAAAAAGCTACAATAGTTACTAGGTAGAGAAATTGAGGGGGTGAATTTCTGTTACGGTCAGATCTGTTTCTGATTTAGATTCTGTTACATCTCAAAGAATTTGATTTGTACTCAACTGGTAACTGTGTTAAATCGTTGAACCTGCATGCATCCCTGAGGTCAGAGATAAATAATATAGATGTCAAGTTATAAACATTGTAGGAAAGGTTATTTTGAGGTTAGAGTAATTGACTTTGTTGTTATTATTATTTTTCACAGTTATAATACAACTATTTAAGATACAAGTAGATTTCTTAATCTCAAAGTAAAAGGCCTGGAGAACATTCTGGCCATTGTCATTTTTGGTTGCTCTTTTCTAAAACCATTATTGTCACATAAACAAATGCCAAGACTTTACACTGAAGTGAGTGTTTGATAAACACTGTATCAAAATATTTTATTTTAAAACAATATTTGGGACTAGATGCAAAGTTATTTCATTTTTAAATATCATTTTACATTTGTTTCTATGCAAAATATCAAAACACTACAAAGGATCCATATGAATATTCAGTATTTTGATGATTTGGGATCAAACTTTAGTTGTCCACCAGTCAAGAGATTCCCGCAAAACATAACAGCAACACCTGTGATTGGTTATATGCAAGGGTAATAATGATGTTGTTGAAATCGTAAGCTGGACGATTTGCTGAATTGCACCCCTCAGCCGTTTTCTGCACAAATTGCTTTCAATGTAACATATTGATTTGACATTAATTGGAGTTGGGTGAGTGGCTTTGGAAGGTGTATCAGGTGATTTAGCAGGGAGAGCTGGTGATGCCATATTTGCATCCTTTGTCACAAAAAATGATACCTGAGACAAACCGATTTGCACTTGTAAATCTCATTTTGCCATGGTAAGTCTTATAGCTTTTGCAAGAAGAGATACCCATGACAGAGTAGACTCTGGAACATGCAGTGCCAGTGTTAAAACTCGTAGTAACGCAAAATCTGACTCAGCATGGTTGGCTTCTCCTAACTACGTATGTATGCCCAGAGGCAGGAGGTGCCAGAAGAGCGATGGAAGGCTCCATTCCCAAAAAGATATGGGGGGTCTTGTGGGCTTGGCGCTGGGAACACTGACGTCGTCCCTGCCAGCGTCCCCAACGTCCCCGGGCTGGATCCAGGACTAGACCACGGTGGTATGCAAGTTTGTGAGCTCAGATTGTCCGATCCTGACGTCCAGGCACATAGAGATGCCAACAGACAAGGACCTGACATTATAAGCTTGCAAACTAGTGTCTAATTTAATTTCAAATGACACATTGCAAATTAACAAATAATAAAAAAAATATATTTTTAAAAAATGTCTAGCTAACGTTAGATGTCTTAATTACCAAAATGAATGTTTGTTGGTAATGGCAACCTGGTGAGGATCTGTTTATTTCTTTGAAAATTCACAGCATAATCATTTTAATGTACAAAAAAAGTAGAGTTTTCTTGCATGGCTTTCACTATGGGAAGAACATTGTGTCATGTACTTGAAAGAAATGCTGTTTCAGTGTGCGAGGCACACATTTCTAATAAACAGCTTGTGTATATGTGACCAAAACCTGTGATTCCGTGAAATATTCCTGTTGAAATTTGTCAAGTGCCGTCCAGGTTTTGATATGGCATTACATAATTCTTTGTTTAATAATGCGGCAAATGTTTTCAATTGATGACAGGTCTGGACTGCAGACAGGTCAATTTATCAAATAGACTTGTTTTTTATATTGTCTTTATACTATACTATTGAAGATAGAGTTTAAATGATTGGCAGATTGTTGCATTCTGTTTTTGTTTACAGTTTACACAGCATACCAATCATTTTGGAATTGTGGTTGTATAAAGACTATATTCTAGTAATATCTGACACTGGTTTTGTCTATGGCATCCTGTCATCTGATGGTCCTGTTCATTTATTCTTTTTCTTACCATCTGCATGAGAAAAGGATCCTTACTTATTGTAAATCATAAAGTATGATTCTTAATTTTTTACATTCATTTGTGTAAATATGATGACTTTAACCAGTCCAAAGATATGAATAGAAATGTAACGGGTGCGCTTTTTTACACACATTTGCTTCAAAAGTTGTAGGCTCCCAAATTTGATGATGTTGAATATGCTAATTGTTTTCTGGGGAAAATACTTCTTTACACACTCATCTTTTTATATTAATATCTTCTAAGACAAGCGCTTACAAGTGTGCCTTCAGCATCTGATTAAATATGTGTGGGGAGTTTCTGAAACCTTGAGGCAGTCGCGTATATCAATATTGCTTTTCCCCAAAAGGGAAAGCAAACAGATGACTACAAATGTGCAGGTTTGGAACCTTCATCTGACAATCCTTTGAAACCTCATTTACTGGCTAAAAATTGTGGACAAATCTCTGCTCTTTCTTATCTGCCTTTAGGACTAGAAACATTACAGTCATTACACTACATTACAGAAAACACTACATTAATTGCCTTAATGCTTGCTTTTGCTTCTGGCTTTATGTAGTATTGTCGTTTCCCACACAGTGATGGTGCCGCATTGTGGGAGTGTGATGGCCCCGCTGTGTCTGTTAGCAAGCCGTCGCCTACTTGAATTTAGTTTTTTGTGTGTCTGCTTGCCTAAAGTGTCTACTCGTTACTGATCTATGATTGCGAAATACTACTCACCATACAAGCTAATGTAACCCACGGTCACTGTAAACAGACATATAACAATCCTCCCTACAAAAACAGTGGCAAACATCCATACAGTCACCAATAAACAAAATAACACATTAACACCTCTCAATCTACCACAATACACACAGAGACACCAGACCAAATATTCAGCTCACTCACGTATATCATCAGCACCACCAGACTAACACATACGACGTATCAGGACATGTACAGGAACACCAGCTATAATATAAATCGGAGAAACACAATGTACAAGAATATTTATCAGTTGACCTGCATTATTCAAACATCCACACAATTACTTACAACATACACAGTAGTTTCATAACCTGACTAACACCTTCACATAATCAAAACCAAACATACCTTAGGAGCTCGGACCCAGTCCCACTCAACCAATCTAAAGTACAAAGGAATGTTTGTCCACACCCCAAAATGGAAGCAGCTATATCACCTGTACTGTGCCAACTTCAAACTGGTCCTACCAATACCACATCATTACACATTGGTTCCACCCACTTGGCTACACTAAGATCAATGTGGCAAAACATTTGAAGGCCATGAATACTGTATCAACATTATGCTGTCAGCTACCGGTCTGTGGCACCTATAGGAAATAACGCTACAGATGACAAGGCAAACGTAAAGTGTTGTTGGTAAAAATCAAGTCATCGATTCTTCTGAGCCTCCCTTTCGCTACTCTTTGGCCTCTTAATTTTGTATCTTTGGATTATTCATGACGAAGCCATTTCATTTCATGTCGCTCTTTGTAGCAGAGATATGCTGGTCTTCGATCTGTCCTCCCAGAACAATACCCTTGCGTGGACTCGAGTAAGCCTGCATTTCCGTAGAGGAGGAGTAAATTAGGGTAACCTTCGTCTCATGGGCTGTTCGAAGGATCAACAAGGATCACCGCTGACTGTAAAAACTATTCCTTTTAAGATGGCCCAGGTGATTGCGCAATCAGTTTCTAACAAATCATTAATTTGTAATGACTTATCTCGTCACCTGGACTTTTGATTGTTAACTGAAACTTGGCTTAATGTTGGCGATTTAGGGGCTCTTTTTGAACTTTCCCCGTTGGGGACTTTTTTTAGTGTGCCTCAATCTACGGGCAAGGGTGGGGGCTTAGCGGTTTTTAAGAATGTCTTTAAATGCCTACTATTGCTGGTCGACAAGTACCCATGCTTTGAGGTGCATCTATTTAAGTTGGTTTGGCCTGCCCACTGTTTTGTGTGCTTGTGTATAGACCCCCTAACTCTGACAACATCCTAATCCTTGGTGATGTTAATATTCATGTCTGTTGTAATATCCATCAAAGCCATTGTTCACCCAGTTCCTTCCAAAGATATTAAGTGCTGGATGGCGTTCAAGTCAGTTCAGGGTCACTCGTCTTCTTGTCTTGTTTGTTTCTCTTGTTTATATTCATAGACTGATGTCATATTTGATTGGTGCACAACTTTGTAAAGCACTTTGTTCAGCATTGGTTGTTTTTAACTGTGATTTATAAATACATTAGCAGGATTTGTCCCTGGCTTCGTCCTGATGTATACTGCACCTATCTGCAGCTGCTGTCCTATAGCGATTTCCACTTCTTGCGGTTCTCCTATAATGTCTGCAAAATAGAAAACTGTTATCAAATTTTATTTTAGGAGAGCAGAGGACAAGAAGGTTGTCCTTTTCCCACTCTGAACTTGTTTTGCCAGACTCAAATCTTTTGCTCTGAACCCTTGTTAACCAACAGTGTGTCTACGTCTCGGTCTCACCCAGGCACATCAAACCATTTAGCTATTAGATCCTTGTGCAACATATGTGAATAATTTACTTCCATTGCTGCCCCTTGCCTTTCTATAACAGAATAATGTGATCTAATGGTATTTTTGTGGTTTCACATTTACATCCATTACCATAGTTCTTCCAAAATTCTTTCTTGATATGGGCCATATCTCAATGTACAGTGGCAATGGAAGGTTTTCTAGCCTGTGGCATCTCTGCTTCAATGTACTTTCCCCATTAACAAGTGACTTCTCTAACTGCTTTCTCTATGTTCCCTACCCAGTAGACATTCACCAACAATGCCTGCTGCATCATCTAAACCTAACCCTAAGCATATTTTCCTAACATAGGTAGATATGTCAGTAGCTCCAGTGTCTACCATTAATGATGTGCATCTACTATTTACCTGAACTTGCATCATTGGTTCTCGATAAGTTCACAAAATCATGAAGTGCTTTTACACCCAGACTGGATTCTCTGGGCAACCTCAATATCTATGATTTGGTCCTGGCCATGGGTTCACAGGACATTAAGGGGGCTGAGGCTGTGGTTGCTGCAAATGCTTCATGCCAATTAGCTGGGTCACTGTAATACTAATTTCAATAGTTATGTCTGGGGCCCATGGGTTTGCTTCATTATGCCATCCTATTTACATCTCCCGCAAACTCCCCTTCTCAGTATATTCTTCTATACTGATTCCTTGGCACGTCTTTCTGACCCCTGTTTTGTACAGAGTTAGGGTTTGGGTTGTATGCACATTCACTACTAGTGTAGTGGGGGTTGATTGTGGGGCCTGGGGCTGCTGTGGTAGTTGTTGACCTCCCTGCAGGTACGTTACTGTTGCTTGAGTCTTTTTCTTTTTTGTCAGGTCATCCAGTCATAGTTGAGTTAGTTTTCTCTGAATCTCTTTCCCCAGTTCAGCCAGTTTCGCTACACTCTTTCTGTGCCTCTCCACAGCATGGATCAAATAGTCTCGGAACTCTTTGTGTTGCTTGGATTTCATCAATGCCAATTCGTCCTCAAGCTTGTTTTTCACTGTATGTTGGCAACGCTTTAACCAGCTAAATATGAAGGATTCATCTTTCTCTAGATACTCCAGCCTCCACCTCTCCAGCTTTATCTGTAAATATCCTGCCCGGTTTTCAGCTCCTCCTTGTGGTTTTCCTTTTAGAAGGCCTTCTATTCTTCCCTAGGGTCAACCATAGTTGACGATTGGGGTCAAAAGACTGTCCATCTCCCATGAATGTTGTGTTTTTGTGCAGCGTACTAACCCTGTTTGAGTGAGATTCTCTGTTTTAGGGGTTCCTATGAAAAGTTTTTGTTTTATGCACATGGTTGTACCTTGTTTATACCTTCCTTGATAATGATTAAACTGTGACGTGATACAGAAATATGACCAAGGCGCAAGGAAACCTTCAAAAGCCTTTTATTTAGGCACCAACGATAGGTTTTAGTAATCCTAGTAGTCGTGCAACAAGCACAGAGAAATGATAACCAGCCACCCGGGCCTTGAATACAATGGAATGATACGAACACGTAACAGCTGACAATAACGCCCACTGAGACTAGAAACACAGGGTGTTAAATACTAAGGTAATTAGCAACAGGTGTGGAGGATTAGGGAAGGGTGCGTTCACAGGACATGGGGAAAACAGGACAAAACACACACGATGGTGACCAGAAGACCGACTACGTCGAACGCCTGGGTGCCGCTCCTAAGTGAAATTACATGCTCTTAATATTTCTTTAGTATTTTTCTCATGATATTGTACAAAGATTAAACATAAAACACTGTGCCATAAATACTTGAAACAATGACTCTGATTGCATAAAAGCTATTCCAAATAATACTAAAATAAAGAAATTTATAAATCAACAATTGAATATAAAAGCACAGAAATCTCCAATCTTGGACGTATATCTATCATGGAAAAGACTTTGCAAGGGTCGCACCACGTGCGACCAAGGGTCCTTGACAAACTGATATATGATGCAATGTTCTGTCTTTAAACAGATTTCAACAGAAAAGTCCCAAAGTGGTAATTTCTTAATGGTCGCACCACATGATATTTCATAAAACGGACATTAACAGACAACGTTTATATATTATTATGTAAATTTAATTTAAATGCTTTGTAATTTTGTAAGGACTACAAACACTTTGGAAATCATTCCAAATAGGGCAGACAGACATTTTAATAGATTTAGAGTAATTTCAAATCAGGTTTTAAAACTTGCCGGACGGTCGCACCACATGATATTTTGACCCTTTAAATAACAGAAGAATTACAAATAGCAAATGGTTTTCAAAAAGTTTAAGTAAATACATATATTTGGTGTCTTTTTATGCATTAAAACATTTTTAAACAGAAGAAAATGCAGTTGGACAGAAAATGCAGGCGTCACGTCATTGACCCAAATACTGATTATTCTTTGAACTACGGCAGAGATGTCTCATGGTTTATCTTGTAACTATGATTTCCTCACGCCTTGCAAGTAATAAAACTGCTAATGGCGTCAAGAGAATATTGTCTCTGTGCTTACTTTCTAAAGGGTTCGCTTCGATGGAATAGCCGTCACAGAAGGTGCTAGCAAAACTGTTAGCAATGCATTTGGAGACTTCTTGCCTGGAATCATATCAGGGAAACAAGCTGGCTTTATTAAACAAATCTTTCTACATTTTGACTTTGGTTAAAGTTATTTAATGTTATTTAATGTTATACAATTCTCTCAGTCCCTTGAGTTTGTTGTCTTCCTAAATGCAGAAAAGGCATTTAATAGAATTACATTTTGCAGTTCATAAAAATATTGGATTTGAGAAATGTTTTTGCTATGGGGTTTGTCTTTTTTATGCCTCCCTTCAGGCCAGTATCTGTACAAATGACACCCGTTCTGCTTACTTTGCCTCGGGCGTGGCACTAGGCAGGGATGTCCTCTGTCCCTCTGTTGTTCGCCATGGCGATGGAGCCTTCCTTCACCTTCCAGCGCATGTCACATGAGGAGAACACAGGCTCTCATGATGTGCACATTTTTTATTGCTCTTTGTCAGCAACACATCGACCGGTTTGCCCTCCATTCTTTCTATTTTGGACAACTTTGGCTACTTTCGGGGTTATAAACGAATTCTTTAGAACAGTCCAATCAACTCTGACAAGTTGATCTTTACTTAAGATGTGTAGATTTAGCGGAGGGCTTGTCTTGGGTTCTGGATTTATACCTCAAACTCCTTGTGGTGCCACCTGTTGAAATCCACTGTTTCCCCCCCCCGAGTCCGTTTTGGAAAAGATGAAGCCGACACAAGTCTGTCCGTTTGTAATATTCTTTATTCAGCAGATAATTATCCGGAGTTCAGTTCCACACAACCTGCAGAAAAGATCTGATCTGGGGTAGTCTCACTACAGTTTAAAAAGAGTGCAGGCGACAAGGCGTAGCAAGCATTGTTCCAATCATGTTCAATAGTTCTTGTTTTGTATCCTTATTTGGCTCTGTTTCTAGGGTGTTCTAATGCTCTGTAGGATTTTCAATGCTTTGCGTATGTGTGTGTGTCTGTCTGGGGTCTTGATATCAAGGGTCAACAGGACGCATCTGTCTCCTTTCGTTTCCTCTTATATATGTGTTTCCTGTTAAGCAGGATAAGTCAGTGAGTGTATTTGTGTAAGCGTCTTGCGAACAATTGCCTTTATGGATATCATGCATGTTGTTGAGACTAGTTTCAGTGTAAATTATTCCACACACCCCTATCTAGCTCTGGGATGGTCTGCTTTCTTTCCTACCTGGTCAGGCAGGTTTAATTTCTCTACTTGTGTATTATGTACTTGGTCGCACATGCATTACCAACAGGTCTAGATTGACCTGGGTGCTGGAGTTGGCAGTTGAGAATACTCAAAAATTGTCAAATAAGGCATTTAACCAGAGACGTTCCACTACCGCATGTGTTTGCTTATCCAAATTAATGTTGTACATAGAGCTCACTTTTCCAAGGCTAGACTGGCTGAGATATATCCCAAAATCTTGAAGAAAGCCTTCCCAGAAGAGTAGGAGAGCTGTTTCAGTTGCAATGTGGAGACCAACCCAATATTAATGCATATGGATTTAGAATGGGATGTCATACTAGCTCCTGTAGGTGTAATTACAGATATATATATACATATTAGGGCTGGGAATCGATAGAAACGTGTTTTACATGTGGTAGAATCACTATAATAAAGCAATAAACATAAATAAAGTATATTTTAAATAAAACATATTATGACATTATGTACACTGTAAACACAACTACAGAGTAGTCATTGCCATCAATTATGTGCAGCAACATTATAAACAACAAAGCTTTAAGTGTGCAATCGCTATGACCCGCCTAAAACCTAAGCCCTGAACCCTCACAGACTTATCTGACGTCACCCGGTATGTGATTGAGTGGCTGCAAGGGCTCAAAATTATATCAATAGGAATGGGACAGTACTATAGTAGGGAGGAGACTCCTGAAAATGGTCTCAACAATGGTCTCAACACACCCTCATCTTAGTCTTTTTGGGTGTCCAAACATTACCTTAAGCGTTTGGTTCCAGCATTCCAGAGCACTTTGGTTCTGTAGTTAGTATGCACTTGATATATTGTGGACTATGGACAATATCTCTAACACTTTTGTCAACAACTTCGAGAGGAAATTGGTTCCCTGATCCGTTTGAAATACTTAGGAATCTTCAGACTTTAGACCTGGACATACAGTATTCACCAAGAAAACAATTGTTAACACACAATGCCGTGAAGGACTGAAATCCTGCAGCGCCGGCAAGATTCCCCTGCTCAAGAAAGTACAGGCCTGTCTGAAGTTGGCCAATGAACATCTAAATGATTAAGAGGAGAACTGGGTGAAAGTGTTGTGGTCAGATGAGACCAAGATCAAGCTCATTGGCATCAACTCAACTCGTTGTGTTTAGAGGAGGAAGAATGCTGCCTATGACCCCAAGAACACCGTCCCCACCATCAAACATGAAGGTGGAAACATTATGCTTTGGGGTGTTTTTCTGCTAAGGGGAAAGGACAACTTTATCGCATCAAAGGGACGATGGATGGGGCCATGTACCATCAAATCTTGGGTGAGAACCTCCAGGTCATTGAAAATGGGTCGCGGATAGGTATTCCAGCATGACAATGACCCGAAGCACACGGCCAAGGCAACAAAGTAGCAGCTCAAGAGGAAGCACAGCAAGGTACTAAAGTGGCCTAGTCTCCAGACCCTAAACCCATAGAAAATCTGTGGGGGGAGCTAAAAGTTCAAGATGCCAAAAGTCAGCCTTGAAACCTTAATGACTTGGAGAGTCATTAAGCAAAGAGGAGTGGGACAAAATCCCTCTTGAGATGTGTGCAACCCTGGTGGCCAACTACAAACAACGTCTAATCTCTGTGTGTCACGTCTCCACCTAGCACCAGGCTCTCCTCTGTTCGCGTAGCCCCCCGGGTTTCGACGTTGCCGGCCATTTAGTCACCATTGTTCATGTATGTCCTGTTTCCCATGTCCTCCCTAATTCCTTCCAGCTGATTCCTATTGACTAGGTATATAAGCCCTTGTGTGTCTTGTCTCTGTGTTCGTTATTGTCATCTGTTGCTTGTTTCACGCACTGCGTTGTGCTTACTTGGAGAACTTGTCTCTCTCGTGCATTGCACATGTTTAATTTACTCGCGTAGAGTATGGATTTAGTTGCTTTTGTCAAGGTGCAAATAAAACCTTGTATGATTTGGCAAACCTGCATTTTGGTTCCTTCCGTCACTGAGCATCACACAGATTGCCAACAAGGTTTTTGCCACCAAGTACTAAATCATGTTTTGCAAAGGGGTTAAATACTGATTTCACTGAGTAAAATGCAAATCATTGTATAACTTATTTGAAATGCGTTTTTCTGGGTTTTTTGGTTGTTATTCTGTCTTTCACTGTTCAAATAAACCTACCATTAAAATTATAGAGACTGATCTCTTTATATTTTATCATCCTGCCTTTATGGTTCTGGTCGGTGCATTGGACATATTTTTATGCTTTTTTGATTTATATAGATGGTAAACCTATTTATGGACATTTTTGTGCTTTATCGATTTAATGTAGATGGTGAATCTATTTATGACGTCGTCATAGAATGGATCTGTATCCCTGAAAAGTTGTCTGTTCACTTGATTGTGGTCCTTAGTGTTGAGTTTATTGCTGTTCCTGTACGCACGATTGTTCGGAGCTTGGTTTCCTTCTTAATTTTGTTTTGTAATTCTGATGGGAGAGAGAGAGATATAAATTACACAAGAAGGACTCCCTCTCTCTGTATGTATTCTACCACACCTGGTACAAGTAAGCCGCTCTGTCGTTAAGTGTTTCGTGGTGCCATGCTGTTTGTTGATGTGTTAAAAGAAACACATCAGCAACAGGAGATTATCGTATTTTTCCTGGTATGTAATTCTATCTTTTGAAATGGTTGCTGACCCACCAATTTTTTACATATAAAAACACCACTGGATCTAATAGTGATGAGTTTCACAGTACAAACTATGCGTTCTTGCAAAAAAGAACATGACTTTTTGTCCTGTACCAACATGAACAAATGACGCTACACACTGTTAAGACATTTGTAAATGATTAATAAATTAGAAACCCCTGAAGTCATCCCAGTTCTACAGTGCATTTGAAGAGTATTTTGATCCCTTAATGTTTTTCCACATTTTGTTATGTTACAGCCTTATTCTAATATTAACGATTGATATCTAGTTTTGTTCTCATCATTCTATACAAAATACGCCAAAATTACCAAGCAAAAATAAGGAATCTTTGTCAATTTCATGTAAAAGAAATCAACAAACCAGAAACATTACATTTACATGTGTTTTCAGATTATTTGCTATGACACTCTAAATTGAGTTTGTGTTTTATTTCAGTTGACCATCATCCTTATGTTTACACAGATTTGTTGGATTTCACCTAAAGTAAATGTAATTGTTGTACTGGATATGGTTTCAACTTTATCTACTACAACTGGGCGTCTAATTTTCAGAAATTGCGGTTCTGGATACATGCCTCAAACTTCTCGTGGTGCCACCCCCCATCCAGCTCGGGATGGTCTGCTTTTTCTTCTACCTCGTCAGGTAGGTTTCATTTTCTGTGTATTATGTACTTGGTCGCACACGTGTTACCAACAGGTCTAGATTGGCCTGGGAGCTGGAGTTGGCAGTTGAGCTTACTCAAAAGTTGTGGAATAAGGCATTTAACAGGAAACACTCCACTACCGCATGTGCTCGCTTATCCAATTTCAAGTTGTACATAGAGCTCAATTTTCCAAGGCTAGACTGGCTGAGATATATCCCAAAATCTTGTAGAAAGCGCTTTCCCAGAAGGGTGGGAGAGCTGTTTTATTTGCAAAGTGGAGACCAAGTCAATGGTCTTGGATTTAAAATGAAATGTCATACAAGCTTAAGTTGGTGAAATAATATATATATATGTGATGCGTTCGTGAATGAAGTCAGACCAAGGCGCAGGGAGGTTGGTTCAAGTAGTCGGTTTATTCCGTATACTACTAACGAACTGCCGTATATAATGCTTCAAATAAGTATACCAACGTACTGTTTGTACGGATAATCAAACACAGCGTGTAGCTGCACGCTGATCACAAGAAACAATCACGGACACCTAGACTAGACACACAAGGGTTTATATACGTAGGTAACAGGGAGCACCTGTTAGGAATCAGGGAGGGATGCATTCACAAGACATGGGGAAAACAGGACAAACACACACGATGGCGACTAGAAGTCCGGCGACATCGAACGCCGAGTCACCACGCGTACAGGGGAGTTCCCGGCCTGCAATGGCAACGTGACAATATATATATATAATAATATATTATATCATTAATATATATAATTAGCAGGTACTGTTGTCTCAAAGACAACAGTAAGTAATGCACTCCACTGCCATGGCCTGTATGCACCCTCTATTGCTGAAAAAGGCAAGACTTCATTGCTGAAAAAAAGCTTGTTTAATGTTTTTCTGCACAACATTTGGAAAATCCAGTGAAATACTGGGAGAATATAGTGTGGTCAGATGAGAGCAAAATTGAACTGTTTTGTTGCCATAATACACACCATGTTTGGAGGACAAATGGCACTGCACCCTAAATCACCCTAAAACACCAGACCAACAGTGAAGTTTGGAGGTGGGAACATCATGGTGTGGGGCTGCTTTTCAGCAAATGGTACTAGCTAAATGAATGGTCAAATTTACAGAGACATTCTTGACACAAATCTGCTGCCATATACCAGGATGATGAAGATGAAACGAGGGTGGACATTTCAGCAAGACAATGATCCCAAACACAGAGCCAAGGAAACTCTCAAATGATTTCAAAGAAAGAAAATAAAGCTGCTAGAATGGCCCAGCCAATCACCTGAATCTATGGAAAGAACTGACAATCAAAATTCATAGAAGAGGCCCACGGAACCTTCAGGATTTGAAGACTGTTTGTGTGGAAGGATGGGCCAGAACAATGCATGCGACTAGTTTCTCCATACAGGAGGTGTCTTGAAGCTGTCATTACCATCAAAGGATTTCGTACAAAGTACAAAGTATTAAATAAATATCAGCAATACTTTTTCCGTGTCAATTCACATTATTACACATAACATAATTTCTGAGCTTATGGTGAATGGGTAATTCACCAACATCTGGTGAAAATCTAATGTCAATAGCACCTTTGGAATATATTTAGTTAGAAAAATGGTGGTGTGTTAAATACTTATTTCACCTGCTGTATATGCAGCAACAATATAAACAACAAAGCTTTAAGCCACCAATCCCAATTTCCACCCCCAAAAAATAGCCCTATAATAAAGCAATAAACACAGCAAAGTATATTTTAAATAGAACATATTATGACATCTTGTAAATTGTAAACATCTACAGAGTAGTTGCAGCAACATTGTAAACAACAAAGCTGCTGAACGAATTTAGAAAATAACATGATCATAGCTTTAACCACAGTCAATCAATCAATCAAAAGTATTTATAAAGCCCTTTTTACAACAGTTGTCACAACGTGCTTTTACAAAAACACCCAGCCTAAAACCCCAGTGAGCACGCAACAACAGGATTGAAGCACGGTGGCTAGGAAAAACTCCCTACGGGCCGGAGTGTAGGAAGAAACCTAGAGAGGCACCAGGCTCAAAGGGGTGGCCATACCTCTTGTGGCTGTGCAGGGTGATGTTTAAGAATACTGCTAATAATTAATAAGTTCACATAAGCTATGTCCAGAGTCCAAAATGCCTGATCTAGGTTGACAGGCATGATCAGATTGGCAGGACAGGAACAGTCCAGGGTAGGTTGATTAGGGGTTCAGCCTGGTGGCAGCCGGAATCGTCAGGATAATCTAGGTTGGGAGGGGGGGTCAGCAGAGTAGCAGCTGGAATAGTCAGGTATCTGCTTGTTCTGCACCAAAACCAGGAGGGCTAGGGACAAGGTCTTCTGGGCCTGTTACTCCACAGGTGTAGGCCGAGACCTCACGTCCTTCTAGTTGAACCGCAACAGGAGACAAGGAGAGTTGTTAAAGGGTGCATTTTTTTGAGTTATGGAGGAGAACATAGAGTTATGGAGGAGAACTAGCCCTGCTCCCCGGCACAATAATATAGCAGCATAACACTTTTGTCTGAGACAGGGGGGTCCAGTGACACTGTGGCCCTATCCAAGGGAGGCCTCGGACAGGACCCAACAGGCAAGAAATCAATCCACCCACATTGCCAGGCATCAGCCAAAGGGACACACACTAACCGCAACCACCCTTTTATGAGGGCCGAGTATTGCCAGCAGAGTTCATTCCCATTGCTCGAGGGGCGCAAAGGACAGACAGCAGCAAGCCAGTGACTCCGCCCTCAAGTGGCATTGGAGAGCAGGCATCCCAGTGGAGATGAGAGCCCACCTAGCAAGATAGCAAGGGTGGGCAGTATCGAGCCATTCCGGTCACCTTCAACCCCTGGGCCAGGCTACACTAGTCAAAAAAACATGCTGAAAAGATGCGTCTTTAGTAGACACTTAAAAATTGCCACAGAGTCTGCATTTCTAACCGTAATTGGCAGATTATTCCACAGTAGCGGAGCTCTATGTGAGAAAGCCCTGCCTCCGGCTGTTTGTTTAGATATTATAGGTACGACCAGAAGGCCTGCATCTTGTGATCTTAAGTTACGTGTAGGTATATATGGCTGGATCATTTCAGAGAGATATGTAGGAGCAAGTCCGTGTACTGCTTTATGGGTCAACAATAAAACCTTAAAATCAGCCCTAGCCTTCACAGGCAGCCAATGTAGAGAAGCTAATACTGGAGTAATGTGCTCCAATTTTTTTGTTCTAGTTAAAATTCGAGCAGCCGTATTCAACACTAACTGAAGTTTATTCATCGATTTATCAGGGTAACCGGAGATAGAGCATTGCAATAATCTATTCTGGAAGTAACAAAAGCATGGATTAGTTTTTCAGCATCAGCTTTTGATAAACAAATCCGTATTTTAGCAATGTTCCGAAGATGAAAAAAAGCAGCTCTAGATATATTTTTTATGTGTTCATCGAAAGAGAGGTCAGGGTCAAGGGTGACGCCAAGGTTTCTCACATTCTTTTGGGATATGACTATACAACCGTCCACAGTCTTAGCAGTGGTGAAGGGCCTCTGGATATCTAATCGCTCTGTCCATTATGGTTAATAAGAACTGATTACCAGAACTAGTTTTAGGCCATCCACTATCATTCTCTCAAATGGATCCCCCATCACGGGTATAGGGAAGAATGGAGCGTGAGAAATCTTTATAAAATCTTTAGAAATGACGGACTTCAGACCTGGACATACAGTAGCCACCAAGAAAACAATTGGTAACACACTATGCCGCGAAGGACTGAAATCCTGCAGCACATGCAAGGTCCCCCTGCTCAAGAAAGCACATGTACAGGCCCGTCCGAAGTTTGCCAATGATCATCTGAATGATTCAGTAAGAACTGGGTGAAAGTGTTGTGGTCAGATGAGACCAAAATCAAGCTCTTGGGCAACAACTACACTCAACGTGTTAGGAGGAGGAGGAATGCTGCCTATGACCCAAAGAACACCATCCCTGCTAAGGGTACAGGACAACTTCACCACATCAAAGGGACGATGGATGGGGCCATGTACCATCAAATCTTGGGTGAGAACCTCCACCTCAGCCAGGGCATTGAAAATAGGTCATGGATGGGTATTCCAGCATGACAATGACCCAAAACACAGAACCAAAGCAACAAAGGAGTTGCTCAAGAAGAAGCACATTAGGTCAGTGAGCAAACGTACAAAATCAGCAGGGGATCAAATAACTTTTTCCTCCACTGTAAGAAATGTCACTACTAAGAAAACAGCACTCTATGGTCTGTCCAATTTGTGTGGCAGTATACTTTCTCATTGCCATGCTTTTGTCTATGTAGCATGCAGTTTCATTATATTTCATTTCTTCGGACAACACAGCTAAGGAAAAGAAATTACAAAACTTGTTCAAGTCATCTTCTGAAGGTGATTGATATTAGCAAATCTTTTAATTGAGGCCTCTTCTAAACTACGTCTCCTTTTATAGTAATCTCTGTTGGAACAGACGGCTCTTGATAAAAAACCGAACCAGACAAATCAATCATATCACTCGGTTGTACGGAATGGGCTCAGGTGTCCACAAAAGATGAATATGTGGACATATTTTTGACAAATGTAGTCAATGTCAGGTTTGTCACTTTTAACAAGGGGTCACCTTACCACCTGCTATGTCATTTCCTAACAGCATATTATGCCTGTCATGGGCAGTGTAGACATAACTCCACCTTGGATACCTCCCAAAACCAGATCGGACACCAAATGGACCCAATTTAAGGTCTCCAATGTTTTTTCAGTTTTAATACCCTGCTACAAGACATGTGACCCACAATACATCATAGAGGACCAGGGTAGAGCCATTGTGGACACCTAATACCAGCATAACCCAGCGTAAAGTTTTTGGACCAAACTTAACAATAGTTCAGTTAGAGGACTTTTTGTGATTCCTAAACCACTGCATATAAGCTTCAGGAACTAGCTCAAATGCACAGACAACAGTAGTGTTGTCATTTTAAAATAAACAGGCAAAACCATTAAACTAAGGGGAACTATATCAGGATTATGACAGAAGGACCCAAAGGCGGACAGAGATCAGGTAAGTACGATGCGTTAGCACACAGAATGTTCGTGGTCATATACAGGCGTGGGTCGGCAACAGTGCTGGTGGGTGTGTGTCAGACGACGGGCAGAGACGTGGCCGGTGGGCAGGCGAAGGTCGGTAACTGGGCTGGTGGGCGTGTGTCAGACGACAGGCCGAGACGTGGTCGGTGGGCAGGCAAAGGTCGGTAACCGGGCTGGTGGGCGTGTGTCAGACGACGGGCAGAGACGGGGTCGGTGGGCAGGCGAAGGTCAGTAACGGGAACTCTAGAGACAAGCAAGGTACTGGGCAGGGGCTCGGAAACAAGGACTATGAAACGCTGGATTCGTTGTACTAGAAAAGACGATCTGGCACTGCCAGCTAGTGACACAGGGACTAAATACACAGACGGTAATGGGAAATAGACAACACCTGGTGGGGGGGGAGGTGGAGACAAGAGAACAGGTGAAACACATTAGGGCGTGACAAACTAAACAGAACCTAGAAACAAAAAATACTGAACTGAAACACACATAATATAAAAATGTAAAGACCGGCACGGCACTAATAGCTTTTACAATCTCTCTTTGAAAACTTCCAGTGAGGGAGCCAACACCTGGCAAACAAGGGAGCAGGAAAAACAAAAGACCTGGCCTTGACTATACATTACTGTGCTGACTTAATACTAGCTCTGTAGTTTGTAATGCTTGTGAGATTTAATTCAAACATCAAGCAATTAACATAATATATTAGACAAATTCATGTGTCTGTGACAGCGTGGAAATAAGTCGAACCAAGCCGCAGGAGATTCAGTCCAGTCTTTTAATATGACCCAGTAAAGAACAATTGTCTACAAATCGTAGTAAAGGCAAACGGCTAATGCCGAAGAACAGTGATACAAGAAGAACATAACGTCCAATATGAGAGAAGGCACATAGTCAACAGCACCACACAACAAACAATAATGCACAAGGGCTGGGGAGGCAAGGAAGGCTGTATACACCGCTAATGACACAATAGGAAACAGGTGCGGGAGCAATCACAGTCATAGTGCGTTCACAACACAAGGGAAACTTGTAACACGGACGGCGGCAGCTATAAGACGCCGGAGCCCGCCTGTCTCAGGAGAAGGCATGTCCACGGATGGTGACGTGACAGTCTATTACATAATTTTTATATAATATCATTTGTGTTGCTTAGTGTTGCCAAATAATTTCTTTATCAAAGACATTAGTGGGCAAAGTCATTGCCAGAGAAATGCTTCTTTTTTTCCCGGGTGTTGGGGGTTGGGTACAATACAGGTTATATAGACTAACAACCACATGATATTTACAATGGGGTCTGGCACTGCAAAAAATTTTAAGTAACTGATTATAGCAGACCAATAGTTTTTTCACATTTGGATCGTGTTTGCCAACTAGATGTAAAATATCGAAGAAATTCCCTCTGTTGATTTTGCTGATTAATTTTTACTGCTGAGCAATGTCTTGTGTAGCAGCCAGGAGAAGAACTTTGGCTGAGATTTTAACATAGTTCTGGTTATCAGTTATCCTTTATTTCTTTTTTCATTTGTCAGATCTATGTCAGGCAAGGATTACGTAAGTGTGATGGCGTGAAGGAAGACGGACCAAGGTGCAGGAAGGTACGTTGCAAGGTAAAGTTTATTCCTTGAACATAACAAAAGCAAGGCAGAACTAGGCAGCCTGTCTAGCAGCAAGTAGCTGCGCAAACACAACAAGTAACAATCACGGACGCCAAGACTAGACACACAAGGGCTTGTATAGTTGTTAACAGGCAGCACCTGTGCGGAATCAGGGAGGGATGCGTTCACAGGACATGGGGAAACAGGACAGGCCCTGGGGACGACCCGGAGGACGCAGAGCAGGGCGATCCGGACGGCGCCGATGGAAATCCCGCAGTAGGGAAGGGTCTAGAACGTCCACTCGAGGCACCCAGCTCCGCTCCTCCGGGCCGTAACCCTCCCACTCCACGAGATATGGAAGACCCCCCCTCCGACACCTTGAATCCAGCAGCGACCGGACCGCATACTTAGGCGTCCCGTCGATGTACAACGGCGGAGGGGGAGTCCCCCGTATGGCATGCTCCTGGAGGGGACCAGTCACCATCGGCCTGAGGAGAGACACATGAAAGGTCGGATTGATGCGATACGTAATGGGTAACCGCAATCTATACGATACCTCATTGACTCTCCTCAGGACTTTAAACGGCCCCACATACCGCAGGCTCAGCTTCCGGCAGGGCAACCGGAGCGGCAGGTTCCGCGTGGACAACCAGACGCGGTCACCCGGGGCGTAGTCCGGGGCAGCAGAGCGGCGCCGGTCGGCGGCGGTCTTGTGACGCCGGGCCGTTCTGCACGTGGGCCGCACGCCAGACCTTCCCAACCCCTCGGAACCAATCCTCCACCGCGGGTACCTCGGACGGCTCCATGTTCCACGGGCCCAGGGACGGCTGGTACCCGAGTACACATTGAAAAGGGGTTAGTTGGGTGGAGTTCTGGGCGTATTCGGCCCACGGCAGGAAGTCGGCCCACCGCGCTGGTTGGTCCATGCAATACACCCGCAGGAACCTGCCGACCTCCTGGTTAACCCTTCCTACCTGGCCGTTGGATTCAGGATGGACCCCGGAGGTGAGGCTGACCGCAACCCCCAATTTCCCCATGAACACCTTCCAGACCCTGGACGTGAACTGGGGACCCCGGTCAGACACGATATCCTCCGGGACGCCGTAGTGCCGGAAGACATGAGTAAATATTGCTTACGCGGTCTGCAGGGCCCTTGGGATGCCGGGAAAGTGGAGCAAACGACAGGCCTTCGAAAACCTATCCACGACAACCAGGATAGTGGGAAGCCCTGGGAAGGAGGTAAATCAGTCAGGAAATCAACACTCAAATGAGACCATGGTCACTGTGGAATAGGCAATGGAAGTAGCTTACCTGAGGGTAAGTGCCTGGGAGTCTTACTCGGGGCACAAACCAAGCAAGAGGAGACATAAATCCGGACGTCCCGAGCCAGCGTGGGCCACCAGTACTTAGCCTTTACTGTTGTGATGGTCCTGCCCACGCCCGGATGACCAGAGGAGGGAGATGTATGGGCCCAACATAGGAGTCTGTCCCGCACCTCCTCCGGAACGTACATGCGACCCTCCGGACACTGAGGTGGGGAAGGCTCTGCCAGCAGTGCTCTACGAATGTCCGTGTCTACCTCCCACACCACCGGGCCCAAGACGCGAGTACTAGGGAGGATGGGGGAGGTATCCACGGGTCTCTCCTCTGTGTCATACACGCAGGACAGGGCATCAGCCGTGACGTTCTTAGACCCTGGAACATACGACAAGGTAAAGTCAAATCTGGTAAAAAGTAGGGCCCACCTGGCTTGACGGGAGTTAAGCCTCCTTGCTGATCGGATGTACTCCAGGTTGCGATGGTATGTCAGAACGAGAAAGGGGTGTTTGGCCCCCTCGAGCCAGTGCCTCCAGGCTGACAGGGCTGTGACTACGGCGAGCAGATCACGATTCCCCACGTCGTAGTTTTGCTCCGCGAGCTGAGCTTCTTTGAGAGGAAGGCACAGGGGCGGAGTTTCGGTGGTACCCCCGAGCGTTGCGAGAGCACAGCCCCCACCCCAACCTCAGAGGCATCCACCTCCACAACGAACGGCAGTTCTGGGTCGGGGTGCGCCAAAACCAGGGCTGAGGAAAACAGGGCCTTCAGGGAGAGGAAGGCTCGTTCTGCCTCGGCTGTCCATCGCAACCGGGTTGGCGCGCCCTTCAATTGTGAGGTAATCGGAACTGCCACTTTGCCAAAACCCCGGATAAACCTGCGATAGTAATTGGCAGAACCCAAAAACCTCTGACCCTCATTCACAGTGGTAGGTGAAGGCCACCTACGCACGTCCTCGGCGCGAGAGGCTTCCATTTCCACCCCCCGTGAGGAAATGCGTTATCCCAAGAAGGACGTGGATGACTGGAAGAAATAGCATTTCTCCATTTTGACATATAACTCATGCGCCATCAGTCTCCTCAAAACTCTGCGGACGGTGGTAACATGCGTAGCCCGAGTGGCAGGGTAGATCAAGATGTCATCAATATACACCACCACCACCTGACTGCGCATGCTCCGGAATATATTGTCCACGAAGGATTGAAAGACCGACGGAGCATTCATCAAACCGTACGGCATTACGAGATACTCTTAATGACCGGATGTGGTACTAAATGCGGTCTTCCACTCATCCCTTTCTCTGATACGTACTAAATTGTAGGCACTCCGCAAGTCCAACGTCGTAAAATAACGGGCTCCATGCATGGATTCCATAAGCGGACCGATCAACGGCAACGGGTAGGTATACCTCACCGTTACCTCGTTCAGCGCTCTGTAATCAATGCATGGTCATAAACCACCTGTCACGGTTTTGTTGTGGGGTGGAACCATACGCAGACATTTCTTTCAAAAGTAAAGGTGATTTAATCCAATAAACAGGTACAAACTATACACAACTGTAAACGTAAAGAAAAGGCAGAACTAACAAAACGAAATACAAATAACATGTAGCGTATACACTGAACATTGAATTAAATGAAGACAAACCGTGAAGTCGTGACAAACACAAACAATAAACCACACCGGGTGTGGTGCAAACTGAACCTAAGTAGGCTCCCCAATCAGAGTCAACTGAATGCAGCTGCTCTGACT
>JACXGK010004186.1:0-39897 GCA_016801125.1 Novumbra hubbsi | reverse complement strand
AGGCATGTCCTGTTGTACCTGTGAAAACCTCTACCTTTAAATATGGAAAAACACCAGCCTTAATAGAAAAGACTGAGGCATGTCCTGTTGTACCTGTGAAAACCTCTACCTTTAAATATGGAAAAACACCAGCCTTAATAGAAAAGACTGAGGCATGTCCTGTTGTACCTGTGAAAACCTCTACCTTTAAATATGGAAAGCTTCCACCTTTAATGCAAACATACCAGGTTAGCCGCCATAATGTTGATCATTAGGCAACATCACAACTGTACGACGACTATTGGGAAAGTCATCATACACAGTTTCCAACCTGCCTTGCAAGAAACAAACCTCTTCATATGAAATTACCATATTTGTCAATTTAGGAAAATCCTTTATCGTAAGGAATGAAATAGGCGTCTAATCAAGTGCCCTGTGGTTCTTATCTTGAAGCTTGTATCAGTGATGTCAAGCTCCTACATCAGTCATGGCGGTCAGTGTGATGTGGACCCAGCAAATTCCTACATCAGTCATGGCGGTCAGTGTGATGTGGACCCAGCAAACTGCCTGGTTGTCTTAACATTGCAGTGTTTCCAGCACTTCACCAATTCGTTATTAACCACACAACGGTGTTTTCCACTGTGTGGGGACCACGTGACCTTTCCAGTCTATTGGCCCATGGTACTCTGACCTGTTGTTTGGGAAGCCCCTAGGGTCTCAGTTGGATTCTCCTCTCATCTCACTGGCGATGATTCATCTACAAATGGAGTATGAAGCCAAGTGATCTAAGCCTGTCATCCTTCCGCAATGTGAGTGGTCAGGGAGATATGAAACCGATTTGTCCAGTGTGGTTTTAGTAATCTTTCCATAACATGTTGTTGTACCCACACCCAGTTGTTTGGGTAAAAGCAGTTTGTGATCTGTTGAACAAAAAACTGCAAAAAAACAATTGGTGTGGATCAACAGTCCATCATACTATCATCCACTGGGTTTTGCTCCCTCAACTCCCAAAGAAGATAACAGATCAGTCCTGAAAACAAGTGGATTCCTTTATTAAAGGTGAAGCTTACACCCTACAACGGCAAGTTTCCATAAGGTCAAATTGTGTTTTCCAACCAGTGCTAGCTTGGTTGATGTTTGATTCCTTGTGCTATATTTATGCCCAATATCAACTAGCATAAGATGGTCTTGCTTTGCTTTTGCCAAATCAAAAATGGTTAGATCAATTCTCTTCAACCATTAAAATGTTTGACTTGCATCAAACAAAACCATTTCCATTTTGATTTGCTTCTTTGTCGCAAACTTTCCTTTGTCCTTGCACTCCATTGGTACCGCACTCTCCATCTGTGCCACACTCTCCATGGGTACCAAACTGTCCATCGGTACCAAACTCTCCATGGGTACCAAACTGTCCATCGGTACCAAACTCTCCATGGGTACCAAACTGTCCATCGGTACCAAACTCTCCATGGGTACCAAACTGTCCATCGGTACCAAACTCTCCATGGGTACCAAACTCTCCATCGGTACCAAACTCTCCATGGGTACCAAACTGTCCATCGGTACCAAACTCTCCACGGGTACCAAACTGTCCATCGGTACCACACTCTCCATGGGTACCAAACTGTCCATCGGTACCACACTCTCCATCTGTACCACACTCTTCATCGGTACAACACTCTCCATCGGACCTCCATGCACGACTCAGAATCCATCTTGCTCAACCGTAAAACTTTCTTTTTCATTCTGCCCATTCCAATTTCAGGCATCATTGGTAATGATCATTTTTGTTCTTGATGGTGTCTTTTTCGCACCATGATGTGTATACAAGGATGCAGTTCCCCTTCTCCTGTTGTATGCACCCAACTAAAGAACGGCATTATTTTTGTTTTATTTGTACAAGTTACTATATAATTGCCTAGAACCCAATAGCAGAGACATACTGTGGTCTCACGAAACACAGTTTAGCGCATCTCCAATTTATCTACCCCTAGAGAATTGCACCATATTAATTGTGGCCTAGATAGGGACTAACTAGGTATTCTGTTGGCTTCCAAATAAAATAGCAATCTTGACACGTTTGTTAAACGTTTAATCCTTAAATATTAAGTGAGGTTAGCAGAGCTCAGCTAACAAAGAGAGAATCAAAATGCATATGTTCCTGTTATTCTCACTTTCTAGGCATATTTAACTTCTGATTAAACATACATTCAAATGATTCCACACATTATATATCCGCTGATCAATTATACACATTATATATCCTCTGATTGTTAAAAGATACATTTTTTCCAAAGCTAGCCACCTTGCTTAGCATCTGGTAAAAAAAAGAAAAAAGACTGAATTAGATATAACATCATTGATCATTGTTTTAACCTGCATATATTTCTACAAAACTTGATGTTGGGTTAAAGTACAGAATTAATGGTCAAGCCCTCAACTCTGATCAATCCCGATAAATACTTTCAAGGAATCATTCTTAGTACCTCTGCTGTCAATTCATTTATTTCCACTGCGTTCTTTCCACTGCGTTCTTTCCACTGCTTTTCCTTTTTTGACCACACCTTTTCCCAGCCACTGTGCAAAAGATCATGCAACCTTCACAGTCCTTGGTCTCTCATCCCTACAGCTCCCTACAACTCGATCCAGTCATCTGTTCTACATGCAAAATTCTTCTCCTTTTGGTCTAGGGGTTTAATTCCCACTATCATCATGTTCAACTAATATCAAATTTCCAATTATCTTATTTGTTCTGTTTCCCATTTGTTAAAAAAAGGAAATGTAAAACAAGTAATATAGGTACAAATGTACGTAAATTGGCCCATACCGTGGACCAGGTTGAATATAAGCCTTCCTCCAAAAGCAGCGAGTGGACAGGCCAGCACGCTTCTAAGACATCAAACATCCAGTCAAATAAGATATCCACTGAATATTGTACGTTTACCTAATTGTCTTTTCAAATACTTTTTTCAGAATTCTCCACCCTGTTAACAGTCCCTATAAGCCAATAAAGATTGTTAACAGGGTTATAATCCATATATTAATCAACAAGTTGCTTTGGATATAAGTGTCTCATAAATGACTTAAATGATAAGTTAAAGCATGGAAATCTGTAAAATATATAAAACAGGGCTGTCATCGAAACATTTTGTTGCAACAAAAATGACATTGGATAGCAACATCTAAAAAGCTGAATTCTCTAGTAATGTGTAAAGTGCCACTGTTCTCTGATCCATGGGAAAATGTTTTGAGTTGCAGAAAATTTGCTTAAAAAGTTTATTTGATATCAGATTGTTGGGAGAAATGTGTAAAAATTCAAGAAAAGGTCTTAATCAAGTTAAAGAGGGCCCCCGCGAGGGTTGACATGCCTTGGCCATGCCTCTAGGACACACCCTGATCACGCCCACCCGCTGAACCACGTCTGACCCGGAAAACCCAGTGGAGATGAGTTGTGTTGGGCGGGTACCTGCCCAACCATCTGACAAGTGCCCGTCTGAGTGGTGTAATAGCAATCATCATCTCCCAGTCTGCCCTGTATGGTTGAGTGCGTCCGGTACCGAGAAATGCATGTCTTGAGAGATGCAGGCACCGGTGCGTGTACATATCCACTGACTTACTTCCAACTGTCCGCTTGGATTTGTAAAAGGAGCACAATTATTTCAAATAACAAGTAGGTTTATATAACGGCTTACAAAAAGATCCTGTGACCTCGCCCGCGTCTAAGACAAGATTTTACTGTGGTAAAGCACCTGCATATGTCTGTCTGCCGCCTCTCGCTACCTGACCACAATCTGACGGACCTGACGGTAATTCTGCGTTGTTGCTAACCTGTTGCTAACCTGTTGCTAACCTGTTGCTAACCGCTGAAGTTAATTCTCAAATGATCACTCAACACCACCATGCGTGTAAGTGGAAACAAGTAAATAAACAGAAATGCTGGCTTCAAGAAATTTTGGGGGAAAGTATCTTGTGATGGAAGTATATCTTTCTACTTGCTACTGCTGCTGTACTGCACACATTGTTCCTGCCTGCCCTGTTGGACCACGCACAGCTGCGCTTTGGGCAGGACTGCATAGTGTGCTGGATTCACTGTGCTGGTCCTGACCTAGACAACAGTGTGCACATGAACACAGTAGCTCTAAGAGCACAATCTACAGCACTGGAAAAAAATTAAGAGACCACTGGACCTTTTTCGTTCCTTTCCAAACAAGTTGAAAAATATAATTTGGACTGAGGAACAGAAGGGTTACATTTTTGCAGTGGTCTCTTAATTTGAATCCTTCTGTTCCTCACTCAAACCTTAAATGTTTTGGGAAAAGAAATAAAAATGTTCTCAGATTTTTTTCCAGTGCTGTATCTACCAAGAAACTGCAGTTTATGAGTCTGCCAGGAATTTACAATTTATCTTGCTGTGGCGGCTCTGGATCTGCAAGTACCATGGTCAAATGAATGCAAAAGAAAAGCAGAAATGTTGTTCTAAAATACTGATTATATACTATTATAAATAAAACTATGATATTTTTTCTGGGCTATGTATAAGAGCATCCTAACATATAACATCCAAACAAACCTACAGATATCTACACAAGCCATTTGTCAGCCACCTAATTTATAATGTATTAAAAGATAAATAAAATAAATATGAATATTAGCAATATAAGCATATGTTTGAGGCAGTATGTAATAAAAAGTGTGTGTTGTTGCAGAAATAAATAGACCTAGAAAAAAACTGACCAACAGCGCACATTCTTCAATACCGATGTAAACGTGCTCTCTTAATAATGCATAATCTAGATATTGTTGTTGGGAGGGAAGCCAAAGGGAGGTGCTTACATTAGTAGGGGGCTGCTCATTGGCCGGCTACATGGAGCATGCCGTTGCTGACAAGCTGCTTAAATACCAGCCCGTGATATTACCCCTGAATGGCCTCCATGATCAGTTCCAGCATGCAGTACTGATATCCTGGATTATTGGCAATGTTCACAGTCAGTCAGACAGTACAGTACACACAGCCATCAGACAACAAGCCTTCATATAAGCGGCATCTAGAGAGGTTATGCTCTGGGTAAATGGCTATGGGCAGCTTTGCTGTGCGTTTCAAAGTATGTTTTATTTGAAAAAAGAGTGAGCGTGCGTGTGTGTTTGTGGATACTTGTGTTTGTTTAACAGCCTTCTTCAGAGAAATTTAAATCTGCAGGAGTTAGCTGACGCTACCTAATCATCAAACCTACATCTTATGGAACAGAACTCCACTGAAGCTACTGAAAACTACATAGATTTTTATTCCAGAGTTCATCCCATAAGGTGCTTGTGGCTTATTTTCATTGGTAGATTTGAACTCTTAATAATGAAACGATCAAAATAATTGACACAAACACTGGTTGAAATCCCTTTTACGGCTATGCCCATAAAGCATAGAATCGCATAGGCTGCTGGTCATGTTCTAAAGTACAGATTTCTTTGAAACATTTACAGAAATATGTCCTTAAGGATTACGCACTCCTTAAGATAATATATAATCAATCAGAGTATTACACCAAGTCAATGGATATAAATCTGTCCAGTTAGGAAGCATAAGCATTTGTGAATCAATATCCCCTGTTTTGGTGCAAAATGAAATTGTCAACAAGTGCACTGCAACAGCAAGACAACCCCCAAAAAGGGAATGGTTTTACAGGTGGTGGCCCCAGCCAATTGCTGTCTCCGTATCCTTCCTGACTGATTCTTCTCTAGGTTGGCATTTTGCTAGTGTCCTTGTCATTTCTGGTAGCATTAGACAATACTTGCAGCCCATGCAGGCAGTCCAGCTCCTCCAGGACAGCACATCTATATGTGCTGTCACTTAAAAAGTTTGCTGTGTCACTGCATACAGTCTCAAGGGCAAAGAGGAGGTACCAGGATACGGGTCATTACAAAAGGATTGCTGGACATGGCCGTAGAAGGGCATCAACCCAGCAGCAGGACCGGTATCTGTAACTTTGTGCGAGGAGGAACAGGAGCACTGCCAGAGCCCTACAAAATGGCGGGCTACTCGTGTGCATGTTTCTGGACAAACTGCCAGAAACAGACTCCATGATGGTGTCATGAGGGCTCGACATCCTATAGTGGGACCTGTGCTCACAGCCCAGCACCGTGCAGCTCAATTGGCAATCGCCAAAGAAAGACAGAGTAGGCCGGTCCACCATGGGTACAGGGATAAAATTCTCAGACCCATCGTCAGACCTTAAGTCGGTGCAGTGGGCCCTGGGTTCAGGTGCAGGAAAATGCCCGGCCTCATGTGGCCAGAGTGTGTAGGCAGTTGATGCCATTCACGTTCCCCAGGCCTGAATCCAACCGAGAACCTCTGGGACATTATGTATCGGTTCATCCAATGCCACCAAGTAGCGCCACAGACTGTCCATGACCTCGCTGATGCCCTGATCCAGATCTGGGATGAGAGCCCCCAGGACCCCATCCGCCGTCTCATCAGGAGCATGCTCAGACCGTGTCAGGTGATATTTGGGGGGATGAGTAGTCACTGTGGGAATCCACTGATGTAAATTCTTACATAGGTGAATTCACTGAATTTCTTTTTTAAATGTTGGTTGATTTTACTCCTGGAACCTGATTGCCATGGTTTCCCTCCATTTCAAACCCTGCCCATTAGAGGTTCAGAACGGCACACTGAATTGGTTCATCTCTCATTCATTATAGTCTTACACCATTAATGCAGTTCTAAAAGCAGGCAAATTGAATGATAACAGAACATTGGATACTTATAAGTTAAATGATTTGGCCCACAGTGCCAAAGCCTATGAACAAAAAACGTCACAGCATGACAATGCATTCTCCAAATTAGCATCATCACAGATCGATGATAGTCTGTGTTATTGTTTTTCATTCTGATCTGGCTCTCTCTGTCACCATCTCTATTTCCATCTCTCTCTTTCCCTCTCTGTCACCATCTCTATTTCCATCTCTCTCTTTCCCTCTCTGTCTCCATCTCTCTATTTCCATCTCCCTCTTTCTCTCTCTCTATTTCCATCTCCCTATTTCTCTCTCTGTCTCTATCTCTTTATTTCCATCTCCCTATTTCTCTCTTTGTCTCCATCTCCCTCTTACGCTCTGTCTCCGTCTCTCTCTCTCTGTTTCCATCTCCATCTCTCTCTCTCTCTGTTTCCATCTCCCTCTTTCTCTCTCTGTCTCCATCACTCTCTCATGACGCAACAGAGGAAAGGTCCACACCCTCCTAGTCCCTCAAGCAATACAAATAACATCAGGCTCTTTTAAATGAAAGCAAAACACAAGACGCCACACACACGCTTGCCAAAAAGACAAAAGGCTAGAAGGGATTCCAAACACTATTCAAAGGCCTCTTTGGCAATCAAGCCTCACTGGCAAATTCATGAGAGACTGGACACATTTTACACAGCAAATATTAATATAAAAGTATACATTCAGCAAAAGCAAAAGTCCTTTTTTAACAGTAAAATAATTATACACTACCATTCAAAGGTTTGGGGTAACGTACAGAGGCCCATTATCTGAAACATCTGTCCTGTGTTCAGATAGCAAGTTTATCATGGATCATTAGAAAACCCTTCTGCAATTATGTTAGCACAGTCTAGTGAGAAACAAACGCCTCACAGGTCCTCAACCGGCAGCTTTATTAAAAACTACCCAGAAAACACCAGTCCCAATGTCAACAGTGAAGAGGTGACTCCGGGATGCTGGCCTTCTATTATTCAGAGTTGCAAAGAAAAAGAAATTGGTCAGACCGGCCCCCCAAAAAAATTAAGATGAGATAAAAAACAGACCAGAGAATGATAGGAAAAAGTGTTATGGACAGACACATTTGTGAGATGCAGACCAAATGAAAAGATGCGGGAGGAATGCTTGACGCAATCTGTCAAGTATGGCAATGTGATGGTCTGGGGGTGCTTTGTTGGTGGTAAAGTGGGAGATTTGTACAGGGTAAAAGAGATCTTGAAGAAGGAAGGCTACTCAATTTTGCAAAAACAAATTGACATCAAGAATGCCCAAAGTCTGTGACTGCTGTAAATTGAGAGTATTACACAAACATTATCCTTTTCAATGACTATGTTTCCTAGTCACTTTGCTATATTTCATATTCATATATGTTTTTAAGGAATACAAGAAAATATCAAGGACATTTCTAAGGTAGTGTATATAAGCATACCCTACCCTAAAAAGTGAAGAATCTGTTGAAACTGTAAAATGTATGTACCCAGTAAACAACAAATGTCCTAATGACGGCCAGGGGTCATGTTGCAACCTGCTTAATAGTCTGGAGACATCCAAACAACGTATTTATGTTTGCATATTCATCCCAGTAAAATAAACACCCAAAAAATTATTTTACATTTTAAATAATGACATTTGTATTAAGTCAGTTTAGTAGCTGTATTCTAGACATTAGCTAAATTCATAGAATATTTTAGAGAGAGAGACATAAATAATGTTTCACCACAAAACACATAATTTAATCTGGCTCACTGCTTTATCAGCAAAAACGTTATTCCTTACCACCTTTACTGTAAAATAAAGTATATAGTATCAATATGCTGAAGAACAGGGGTGTCAATCATCCGTGCCAGTGGGGGCCCAATCCGGCCTACAAGGGGTTTGAATGTTTTTGAATCATCACATTCTAATCAAAACTGCAGACATGAAAAGGGATATATATTTTTTCTCTGTCCCGTTTTCTAATAAACACCCAAATGAAAGTTAGACAGAGACCGTTAAAAATTCCCCCAGCAAAAGATAAAGGACCTTTTTTTCACAATTTACACATTTAGGAAATTCAGAACAATATTCCAGACCTTGCTGAAAAAAAAATGTGGTCCAAGGGAAAAAAAACACTTCGCCCCCGCTGCTACAGAAAATCGAATACTCTTTATCAATATAATTAAAAATACATATTTTGTAATAACATTGTAATATATATCAAGCAACGATGACGACAAAAAATATCCTCACTCTTACATAAGCGGTAGATTGTGTTATATATTAAAATGTTCGTCATGTCAAATCCCAGGATTTAACAGTATCGGTTCAGTTGCAGATTGAAAGGTGTTAGTTTCCACAATTTAGAAGGTCGTTCGGTTATTTCACTATTCATAATTTGAGGAAAGTGGGCATCGTCACAATGGTGGGATTTTTCAAGGGGTGGGGCATCTTTTGCTGTTCAACGAAAAAAACTTTGCCAAACTTACGGAGCTCCGTAGACAATGAATACTTGATTATACACTAATGATATTACTATTCCTTGATCAGCATCACGAAAAAGGAGCCTGGAATCAATTAAGTCTACACTGAATAACACATTCCCTTTCTCTAGCCTTACGGCACCCCACCCCCACTTATTCAGATTCACATTTACACACACTGTCCCAATACCGTAGTTAGCCCTAAAAGTTTGTATCCACTATTGACTTTTTGACTGAGCAGAATCATATCATAGTCTCGCTCTCCCCGATGGAACTCCCAAATAGGGAATCAAAGCGAAATATTTGAGCTGCAATGATGCCTGTCGAATAGCCGTTTTTACACATACCACGGGGTGTAGAATATTGAGCAGCAATTTTCTCCACGAAGACCGAAGTTGATTTTTGTAGGCTACGCTTCGCTTTTCAAGGACACTGCAGCTTACTGTCATGCCCAACACAGGTTTCTGTCGCCACTGACATGGGTGTAGTGCCCAACTGGGTGACCGAGGGCGCACGAAAAACAGGAAATCCCGTAAGGGTTTACCTTTTTGCTGTTTCTGTTGTTATAGCCGTTGTATGGATTGATCCCTGCCCTTGGCGGTACGGAGAGCAGCATTTTCCTCGGCGCTATGTCCGGAGCGGCAAGTACAGCCCAGGCTGTCAGCTGACGTCAGCAGCTTGGGAAGTTAAAGCTTGGCATCAAACGGAGCGATGCGAGTCCCGCTGCCGCCAGTGCTGCTGCCGCGGCTAAGCGGTGGGATTTCGTTCGTCTGGGTCCTAGCGCGCCAAAAGCCTTGGCCCTTTTTACAAACCGATACGGAATCCAGATATGACATTTTATATGGAAAGGATATTCCACAATATGAACAATATATGTAGATTCAACTAATGATAATACGTAGAACTGAATAGAAAGTGTGTTTACACACACATATATAAAAGGCTCTGATGAAGCAGTGTGTGCACACGTGTTAACTATTTTGTTGACAATAACCGTCGGAAAGAAATTATAGCTACAAAGTGGCGCTATAGGCCTACCTGGCAGAATTATATTAATGCATGAATATTTGCGTTCATCGAGTATCGATTTTTGCAATTACGCTATAGAAACACCACTAAACGAACTCGTCTCTATTTAGTTGAACTACATTGAAGGTTATATAGCCTACACCAACCACAAATGTCTGTGATAAAAATCAATTCAAATAAGTGAGTTAAAAATGTAAACGCAAAAAAAAATCTGAAATCTGGATAAACAAATAAGAGAACAACAGTCACAAACTAATGACTGTTTCATGTGTTTATTGGGAATGAGGACTGTTGGTGCTTTGAAGGCTTTGTCAGCTTGAGTGAACCACAGCCTAGTTTTTTTCTCTCCATCTTGAACCCACCACATGCAGTCGTAGATAACCTGTAATATTCACCCTGTCACGTTCTTGACAGGACACCACGCGCAGAATTAACCTCCGACGAACGGTTTAATAACGAAATAGTCAAAGGCAAAACAAAAAACGGCAGAAACAAGGCAGGCAAGACACACAATAACTCAAAGGACTGACCAGAATGGGGCAAACCAAATAGGGAGCTAACAAGACAAAGGTGTAAACAATGAGACAAAAGGACGGGCTACGTTCAAGAACAAAGTCAAAAACTAAAACTGTGAAAAACAGAACCCCACACACCTGTCGATAACCTGTAACATACACCGTAGATAACTTGTTGTTATACAACCATCCTCTGTCATATTGGTTGATGTTGGGTTTGTTCGTCTTATTAATAGATTATTATTATTATTTAGTTTTTGAGCTCTGTAAAATGCACCAATTTATTTGATTTTGTTTTTATCAAAATACTTTGTTTGGTTTGTACAGATTCACATTTTCCTTAAAAACATTATAATATAAAATACTAAACAGTGTAAAGAAATGAAAGGTGAAGGGAAAAAAGCAATTGGGCAGTGCATAGAAAACATTGTGTGTGGGGGGGGGGGGGGGGGGGGGGGGGGGGGGGGGGGGGGGGGGGGGGGGGGGGTTGCGGGCATGTAAAGTCTCTGTCCTTATTCAGGGTCTTGCTGTTGGGGTCCGATAGGTGTACTGTGCCATTGGTGGTTGACTGGGGTTGGTGATACTGGAGGTGCTTATCTGGACTGGTGATGGTGATACTTGAGGTGCTTATCTGGACTGGTGATGGTGATACTTGAAATGCTTATCTGGACTGGTGATGGTGATACTTGAGGTGCTTATCTGGACTGGTGATGGTGATACTTGAGGTGCTTACCTGGACTGGTGATGGTGACACTTGAGGTGCTTATCTGGACTGGTGATGGTGATACTTGAAGTGCTTATCCGGACTGTTGATGGTGATACTTGAGGTGCTAATCTGGACTGGTGATGGTGATACTTGAGGTGCTTATCCGGACTGGTGATGGTGATACTTGACGTGTTTATCTGGACTGGTGATGGTGACACTTGAGGTGCTTATTTGGACTGGTGATGGTGACACTTGAGGTGCTTATTTGGACTGGTGCTGGACCTGCCTAGGAAGCGGACAAGTTCACAGGGGAGTCCAAGACCCAGGATGGTAGATCAAACTTGCTTGTGAGCAACTGCTGTTACTTGGTGTCTTTTCCTTGTCCTGCATGCAACCACCTGTGCATGCAGGTGGTTGTCAGGCTGACATGACAACAGAAATGAAGGAAATGTGCATACATTTGCATACACAGTGTTCATTAACTTTAAAACATTATCTCTTAAAAGTGTCTAGCTAGAGAGACCAAACTCTTTGTTACTTCCTCTTTTTTTCTGTCATTCACACATTGTATTTTGAAAGTGTTGAAGCAAGCCCAAGTCACTTAACTTGTGAAGTTCAAATGTAGTTCATACTTGCTATTACTGTAACAAGTTTATTTATTACAGATGTTGTAGACAAACTTATTTTTAAGTGATCCCAAGATTTATGGAAGCCATTAGACGGATCAGTATACACACTTGTCAGACAGTGGAGAAAGCCGTCATTGTAAATACAATTTAATTTACATATTGACATATTTGGTAAAAATATAGGTTAAATAGAACATATACCACCCTACAACTTTGATGTGTAACAAGCTTTAAACTTTCAAACCACCATGCAAATGACTTCACACTGGACGTTTATCTACCCAGAAGAATTAAAAAAATGCTTCACCAATGAGCTTGTGGGAGAAGAATTGAAAGTCAACCAAACCAAAGAACCAAGATGCATTGTTCAATTGTCAACTTGTCAGCTTGCGGTTGCCTTGCCCACCCAAAATAGTTATTTGAGCGTTTTGAGCCAAGAACCACCCTGCCAAAATATCCTAACTCGTATGATGCTAAGCCAATTCTGCACCATCCATTGGAACTCTGGGTCACAACCAGCAGTGACATAACCTGCAATCTTCCAGGCTTGTCTCAGCGATTCAGTGATGGTGTCCTAGCCTGGTTCCACAACTTGGGAGTGCTGTGATTTTAATTTAACTTATCGAAACATCTACTTTACTTAGTACTATGTCCTTGTTTATTACGTACTGAAACATTTAGAAATCCACTTGTATTCATTTCTCTATTAAGTCCCATTACATCTTGGGGGTTTGATCTGTCTATTATGAGATTGAATTGTAATGAGGTTACAATAATAAAATAACCCTTTGAGCATGACTGCATCTGTACCTTCAGGAAATTGTATAAACGTCCTTCAGCATGTTGTTTTCTGGGTTGTTTTGCCTTCTACAGAATAATGTATTCTGCCCTTCAAGTAGCACAGAGGTCTGTAGACATGATAGTATTCCTTATTTTCCTAAAATAATGCAGACTTGTTATTGTTATACTATTAACTGCCCAATTTTAGATCTATGAATGGCGTTTGTGGCAACAGTATCAATCAAATTTGGGTGAAAACTAGTTTCTCAGAATTCTTGGGTGTACAGCAGTGTTGTTGAATACATTGATGTCCTCTGAGAGATTGTCAACATGCCATAAATGCAGAGTGTATATGAACGCAGGGCTACTGTTTTTGAGTGAGAGAGGGAGTGTCACTGTAAGTTATGTTGGTCTGTCTGAAGGCTGTTGGGTGGGAAAGTTGTACTGACTGGCTGCAGACAGGGACACAATATACGTGACACTGTTGCGCTCAGCAGAACACCGGTCTGGCACAGAAGGTTCCTCTGTCAACAGTCACATTGTTTGGACATCAACAGACCCGTCACTAAGCAACCCAAGTGCCTTATGTCCCTGGTGTTCTGACATCCCCACTGATTAGCCCTAGGTAAGGTATTGTCTGTGCGTGTTTGTTTGGTGTATGTGCGTATGTCGGGTTGCACAAGTGAATGGGAATATATATGTGTGTGAGTAGTTCGTGTAAACGTTTGATTGTTGATAATCTCCTAGGGTTTCTGCAGGCATTCAAATTTGCTCATGAATGTGTGGCATTCATTCTTTATATTTTGTGACCCTCCAAAAATTGTTCATAATAACGTCAGCGTCAGTCACTCTGGGTCGGATCAGTTAGGTCAGAGAGGCTGAAGCGATTTCCCGGTCAGGAAGTGGCAAATGCAACAATGAAAGGAAAAGGGCATATTTTGGCATATTTTGGTAATAACTGAGATTACCAAAAAGGCACATCCATATTTAACCGAACCCCTTTGAACTGGAGGAGACTCCCAGAAATAACACCCTGGGCCCCCGTTAAGTTCATATTTCATTACCTTGTCCTATCATGGTTACTGGTCAGGTGCTCTAACATCTCAGTAACCTTTCATCCCTGACCATATTTGCCAGTTAACAGGTAATAACAATCTATTTCAATTTGTCATTTTAGACCACACACTTTCAAACACTTCCTTTACTTTTATTATGTGACATGAGAATATTCTGTGGAAAGGTATTATTTTTTACTTTTCACATTGCATCGCTTCTGCCAAGTCAACACAGAATAAAAGTTTGCCCCTGATAGCGACTTCCTTTCACATTTTCAAAAAGGGTCAACATTTCCACGCAAGGGGGAGAACCCCCCCATCCCATATGCGTCCATACACAAAGTTTAAAACAACACTTTTGTGGGACTTAACCCACCAACATTGCAGTGCACCAACATCAAAGTGGGAGGAAGTGAAGGAAGGGGTGTGTGTGTGTGTGTGTGTGTGTGTGGTGTCGAGGTGAATGGCAGTAGTATAAGGTTCAGGGAGTTCTGTATGTGAGGCAGAGGGAAAAGGTTTGGGGGTTGAGTCATTGAGACTGTCAGTTTAGGGTTCAAGGTCAGAATGTGCACAGAGCTGGAAGAGGAAAGAAGCACCAGTCAGAGCACAGGCGTCTTGCCAAAAAGAGAGAAACCAAAAGTGAAGAGGACAGAGAGTAAACCAAATCAGGATAACGAAGAAGTACTGGTGGAAACGCAGAATAAAGCACATTGTAATGTTGTAATAATAAACTTAGAGACAGACACACACGTGTTTTTCTATTATTCAGTGGACCATAAATACAATTCCCTATCGTCCCTATCCATTGTCCACTACCCCAGAACCCAACCCTAATCTTAATCCTTACCCTAACCTTAACCCCTATAACCTAACCCCTAATGCCTGAACATGAACATGCCCTAATTCTGTTTTGCCCTAAACATAACCACAAAGCCGGAAATAGCCTTTTTCCTTGTAGGGACCAGCTAAAAAACTTTGCGTAGACTTGCTGCTCCTCATGTGTATAATAAAACCAAGATTGCACACACACACATAGACACTAAAACACATTGGTTTTTGTTATCTGTATCGAACAAGAATACCAGAAATCCATGTTCCCTGTCCTTTCAACATAACCCTAGAACTAACATAACCGTAACATAACCTTTAAGTCTAACTTTAAAAATAACCCTAATGCTAACCTAATCTCCAAACCACAAAGTAAACCTAATTTTTACTTAAATCCTCAATAACTCAAAGTGTATGTTTTACCCTAAACCTAACACCTTTTCCTTAGAGGGTATGGCTTAAAAACCTTTTGGGAAGAGATTGGTGAGGTTTTAATAGTTCCAGTGCCCAACATGTGTTGTTAAACTTAAATCAAAAACACACCCAAGCACAACATTTCATAGACTGATGACTGAATATGTGTATTTGATTCGTGATTATTTCCATACTTGAGGTGATTGTCTCCAGAAGAGACCACACACAAAGACAGCGTTAGTCAGTCAGCTCTGTTCCTGAGAGCTGGAATGTGCTCCTTAGAGCGTATTTGTGAAAGAGTAGGTTTTGGGGATTTGTAGTGTCAAAGTGAAGGTGGGTATTTAGTGCATATATTCCTATTGCAGCAAGAGAGAAATAATCAGAATATGTGTGTTTGTATGTGTGTGTACATGTATGTGGGTGTATGAGTTTGTATGTCGTGTTTCAATAACAGAGTAGCAAATTGTTGCTTGCTAAACTAATGCACCAAATGTTTAAGTTCACCATGTGGACCTGTGATCCTCAGAATACATGACCATGAATAATATGTCAAATAATCACATAGATCACATTATAGCTGCATCCGCACCGAGAAATCCCTCAACATATCCCTAGCAGTGTCTTACAGCTTTAAAAACTGTAGAATGGATGTTGTTGTTCCTGTATAACCATTCATAGAAGCGTTGCATTACATATATAAATAAACACACACCTGCATTGTGTGCTTTTCATGTGTAATGTTATACAAAACGGAAAGACGGAGGGCGATACATCAAAAAGTCCCAGTTAGCACCATGCTAACATTCCCTGCTCTGGATGCTCCCTTCCACTGGCTGAATTAAAACCACGCCCTATATTTAGAGGTAGCAGTTGTATGAAGCCTGTCATCTCATTTAGCGAGTACAGCCGACCAACACCACCTCATGTCCGCTCGTTGAGAACGTTTCCATCTGAGCAGGTGCATGTTTTAAACAGACACCATAACGTCCACATGCTCTATTTCACGTTTTACCACTTCTTAGTACATGTTTTAGGACTCCTTTATTTGATATTAAAAACGAGCTACGCCAAGTTCTTATCGAACACTTTGTGGAAAACACTTCTTTGTATGTATATGTATGTAAACAACTTAGACAAATCCTTGTTTATTATGTTCCATAATGTGTTGTGGTCTTAATTACATCCAGAACCAAACTTCGATGTTGTGTCCATTAGTGAGTTTTCAACTCCACAAACGCAACAGACCAGCGTGGCACCCATGAATAGAAAACCTTGCACCAGACATATCCATAGAATATGATCATCCCACGGATAGACTCCAGTGACAGAGGTCAGAGGGACCATGATATCTGATGCATGTATTACATTACAGCTATATGGTCTATACATGCAGAGTTGTATTTGGCCAAGTATCAGCTAAGTAGTATTCCATTCCACAGTTATACCGTGGTTCGTTTGTTTGTTGATCCATCAATAAAGCAATAAGTCAATGTGTGACACCTATGTATGTACAGTGCATCTGGAAAGTATTCACAACCCTTCTTTTTTTCCACATTTTGTTATGTTACATCCTTATTCCAAAATGGATTAATTAATTTTTTTTCCTCAAAACACTACACACAATAACCCATAATGACCAAATGAATAAAGTTTGTTTCATATTTTAAATAGATTTACTGAAATTAAGAACGAAAATATAAACATGTACATAAGTATTTTACAGCCTTTACTCAATACTTTGTTGAAGCACCTTTGGCAGCAATTAAAACCTCAAGTCTTTTTGTGTAAAATGCGACAAGCTTGCACACCTATTTTTGGGCAGTTTCTCCATTTCTTCTTTGCAGAACCTGTCAAGCTCCATCAGATTGGATGGGGAGCGTTGGTACACAGCCATTTACAGATCTCTCCAGAGGTGTTCAATAGGGTTCAAGTCTGGGCCCCAACCGGGCCACTCATTGCCACTCCTTCTTTTATCTTGGCTGTGTGCTTAGGGTCGTTGTTCTGTTGGAAGATGAATTATCTCCCCGGTCTGAGGTCCATAGCGCTCTGGAGCAGGTTTCTGTACATTGCTGCATTCATCATTTCCTCAATCCTGACTAGTCTCCTAGTTCCTGCCACTGAAAAACATCCCGCACCATGATGCTGCCACCACCCTGCTTCACTGTAGGGATGGTATTGGCCAGGGGATGAGCGGTGCCTAGTTTCTTCCAGACATGACCCTTTGCATTCGGGCCAAATAGTTCAATCTTTGTTTCTCATGGTCTGAGAGACCTTCAAGTGCCTTTTGGCAAACTCCAGGCGGGCTGTAATGTGCCTTTTGCTGAGGAGTGGCTTCCGTCTGGCAAATCCACAATACAGGCCTGATTGATGGAGTGCTGCAGAGATAGTTGTCCTTCCAGAATGTTCCCCTCTATTCACAGAGCAATGCTCGAGCTCGGTCAAAGTGACCATCGCAATCTTGGTCTCCTCCCAGATTAAGGCTCTTCTCCCCGATCCCTCAGTTTGGCCGGGTGACCAACTCTAGGAAGAGTCCAGGTGGTTCTAAACATTAACATATGATGGAGACCACTGTGCTCAAAGGGGCCTTTAATGCTACAGATATTTGCCTGTACCCTTCCCAAGATCAGTGCCTCGATACAATCCTGTCTCGGAGGTCTACAGACAATTCCGTGGACTTCTTGGCTTGCTTTGTGCTCGGACATGCACTGTCAACTGTGGCACCTTACAGGTGTGAGCCTTTCCAAATCCCATCTCAAGGATGATCAGAGGAAACAGGATGCACCTGAGCAAAATTTTGAGTGTCATGGGAAAGGCTATGAATAGTTATGTACATGTCATTTTTTCGTTGTTTTTTTGCAAATGTTATCATTATGGGGTATTGCATGTAGAATTTTGTGTGGAAAAAATAATTGAATACATTTTGGAACGAGACTGTAACATAACAAAATGTGGAAAAAGTGAATCGCTGTGAATACACTTTACCGATGCACTGTATAAACATTGCATTCATTTGATTTAGACTGTCGGAGCGTTGGTCTGGTGCATTACACAGTCATTATTTTGTTTGTCCCTAGTTTACCATTCTCTCTCGGTCTTCCAACGATTCTCACAGGGAAACTATGTTTTTGCCGACAAGATTCCAGTGCATAACTTGAACTGTCTACTCTCCCCTCCAACTTCCCAGACAGCAGGAGGTTTTTCTAACTAGTCCGGTATCTTCAAATCTTCTGGTATTTGGGAACACATCACTATACACTGTGTTAAAAACTTTACAGATTCCTTTTTTTTCTTTCCTTTTCTCTTCACTGGATTCAAGAATTACCCAAGATGGGTGTTACTACACTCCCCAGATGGAAGTCATTTGAGGAGCAGAGCTCTGAGACGGATGAGAGGGAGAAAGCGAGGGAGATGGAGTGGGGGGGGGGGGGGGGGGGGGGCGGTTGATGAGGGATGTGGATTTGAGCGGATGGGGGAGGGGCTGTTTGTGCATGCCTGGCATTCCTTAGGTGTTATCAACTGTAATTATCCCCGGAGGCAAATGCACAGAGACTGGGCAACATGCTAATGCTTTTGCTAACTCTGTTTTGATAGGCTGTGCATTGTTGTAGGCCAGAGGTAAAACCGCGTTGTTACTTTTTGTTTGCTACTTTCAGAGGATAAAAACCACAGCTGTGAGTCAAAACAGATACAAACTATAGGAAAAAAAGAACCCAATGAGCCATAGCATACAGCTCCTTCCATTCCACACTGACTTATACCAGGAATACTTTACAACTGGACCCACAGAAGAAGACGACTGCATTAAATACTTTCACACTGCTTTAAAAGTGCACCCTGGTCACATAATCACCTCACTGAAACGGCCAAGCTCCTCCAGAAACACACTGTTGATGTAAGTGATCTCATCTTGTAAAACAGTGATCACATGGTGTCTCGGACTCCACCAGTCCCAGACATTATTGGGTGGAGGTGTGCAGCGGTTCCTTCAGGGAGGGGAACGCACCGCTTTCTCTGTTCATTCATTTTTCCATTATGTTTATTTTCTGTTCACTGTTTTCTTTTCTTCCTAAAGCACGATTTGTTTGCAAGGTGAGTCTGGAAAAAGATTTTAGATGGTTGGTCACGTGAGCGCAGCTGTTTTATTTGAATTCTGGACAGATAACGTCTAGTCATTAGATGGACCTAACTGCCTCACAGCTAAGTGGTGCAAATATTTGTGTAGGACAATATGAAGATTATATCAATGAAGTAAATACAGAAAGGGCTCATATTTGCAGGCATTAAAATAAGTGCAAGTTTAAGATTAGGCATTTGCCAAATAAAATAATTGGAGTGCTCTAGTTAAATGTGATTTTTTACTTTTTGCTAATGGAAACCCAAAGTATACTGATTGTATCGCTGTCAACCTCCGACAAAGAAGCCCCCGACCTCCCAAGGTCAACCAATCACATAAAAGTATGGAAATGAAGGTTGGTGGCACTATTTCTCGTGACCTATCACCACGCTCTGAAGGCTAATAGGGTCTCTAGACCTCAAAGAGCCGCCTGGCCGTCATATATGACACGTCCCTGTACAGGAGCGGGAAACACTTAACGGATAATCTCTTCGTGGTGCTACATTTACCTCTCTGCCAGCTACTGGGCTACCTCCTGGGTCATGAATGCAATCTCCAGCCACCTTATGTGTTATCTTTAGAACGGCTGCCTTCAACAGCTGGAATGCACCTTGTTTTCTACCATTCTAACAATACATGGTGCATTATATCCAGTGGCTCCACAGGTTCCATGCAGGGCCATAAAAGTGGTACATGGCCTTTGGGGAATTGAATATGCAACCCTCAGAGAAATACCCTTGAAATAAAAGTGAATGGTGTCTTGATAATGATGGTATTAATATAATGGGGAGAGTATATTCTCTGCCCGGTTGGGCTTGATAAGGTGTGCTGTCTTCTCTGTGTAACATCCTCAGCGGTACCGCGTTGGGAGAGCTGCTGTCTGATTGCCAGGAATCAATGTGTTCCTCTGTGGATAGGAGGCCTGTGACTGCCCCAAACTGATAAGAGCACCGCTTTCCTTTCCCTGGTTCCCCCCCCTCCCCCCCGCCCCACACTGTCCTGTGCTAATGCATTCGGCAACCCCAACTTCTGCCAAATCCTTCTACAATGTATTTCTGTAAAGCACTGCTTAAGTGGTTTTCGTGCCTGGGCGAGATTATCTGTTTCCTGTTTGAGTCCTTCAGAAAGTGTAGATAAATAGAGTGGGCCTGATGAGGTAATTCCGTTTTTTATACCCAAAACGAAATGGTTGCATAAAGGATCCTGACGGTTTTCTCACTGGCTGGAGCTACAGTATTGGTGGGATACCCAGAGGAGACAGAGTGCACTGGGAGACTTGATTGATGAGATAATCCATCTGGCTCTGAGGTTAGTGGAGATTGGGAGGGAGAGAGAGAGAGAGAGAGGGAGAGAGGGAGAGATGAGATGGAGGGAGAACAAAGACTACAGACGGGCAGACGGGCAGACCATAGTTCCAAATGATGACGTCTGTATGTGTCTTGATCTGTACATGTGATCCTGTTATTAGTATACATGTGGAAAACAAATGTCACCAATAAATAAAGGAAAACTTGATTTTCGGTCTCATTAAGTTTTTCACCTGGTCCCCACAAGGACAAATGCTATTTGGATATAGGTTAAGGGGCTAGTGCTTGGCTTAGGCTATAGGTAGTTATGTTTAGGCATTAAAGGCTATTGAAGTTAAAGTTAAGGTTAGGTCTTGGGGTATGGGTAGGGGGAAAGTAAATTATTTTCTGGTTAAAGTTCAAAAAGAGACTACCTCATTCAGTTGTTAATAGGGAACAATTACAGCGTAGTCAAGCTGCACGTACAACCAATGGAAATGTTAATTATAAGAATAAACAAGTAGCCAGGAATCACGGGAGGCTGGTAAGAGGATAATGGCTGGAATGGAGTGAATGGCATGGTATAAAATATGAACACCTACAGTATGTCTGAGGTGTTTCCCATAATACCACTTATTTGGTCTTTAAATCCTCAATGTAGATGCCACCTGTTTTGGGCTGAAAAAGAATAACGGAGTGGCTCCAGTCTGTAGATCCAACTATTTCTCATTTCTCAAAATATCCAATTGTTTTTAATGCTTCTGCACACGTGCAGATCACATAAATGTTCCAGAGCAAAATACACAGGTAGGTTATCGTGCAGTTTTCTTAAACCTCTCACGTCATCTTTTCATTGTACATCCCAATGACGCTATGCAACTTCAAAAAAGCTCGCTTACGTGATGATGATGACGACGATGTGATCTATTAGATTGGGTCTACATTACCCGCATGCTATTCATTTGGCAGAGACTGTGCTTTGGGAAACGTGATCTACACATGCACAAAACCTTCAAGAGACTTTGGATCTCTTGGTACAACAGTCAACCAAGGGTGCTAAGTAGAGAGCTAAATGGCCACTTGTAAAGCACTGAGCAGCACATCATTTGATGCGCTACACTGTGAAAGGTTCACTGTGGAAACAGCAAACAGATGCAGATGTACTCTGTCTAGTCTTAACTTTATCACCATAGGTCTCCTCTTATGGTGGACCTCTGTTATGGGGCTAAAACCAAACTGCATCACCATAGGACGGAGGTTGGTAGAGTCTCCACTCATGGTGGACCTCTGTTATGCATGAAGATACCAAATGATGCATGCCCCAACTGTGACAGAAACCAGATGAATGCAAAGTTTTATTTTACTCTGCAATGTGTTGAGCCAAAGTACAGCTCTCCGTTCTAGATTATTGACCGTATAGCACACTCCCTTATGCTTAGGGACAGCTCTCAGCCATGGTATATTAACCATGTACCACACTGATTCACGCCTAATTATAGCTCTCAGCTGTAGTTTATTGACCATATAGCACACTCCCTTATGCCTATGAACAGCTCTCAGCCATGTTATATCGACCATGTACTACACTCCTTCATGTCTAAGTACAGCTCTCAAGCCATGTTATATTGACCATATACCACACTCCTTCATGTCTAAGTACAGCTCTCAGCCATGTTATATTGACCATGTACCACACTCCTTCATGTCTAAGTACAGCTCTCAGCCATTGTATGTCAACCGTATACCACATCTCCTCATGCCTTATTGCTTAAGTAAACCATTCATTAAACATCAGGCTCAATCACTTCTCCTCAACTGCAGGGGTCTTTATTGAGTGGATGGGAAAGGAAGAGAGAGTAAAAGCCAGAAAAAATCTCTTGGTTATTCTGTAGGGGTCGATTCGTCAGCTAATGACATTGGGTTTCCTTGTTGGGTCTTCTGGTCTCTATGCCTCTCTCTGGTGGTGGGGAGAGATAATGAGCCGGATAGAGAAAAAGAAACAAGACTTATTTATGTCTTAACTGTAACTGATGTGTTTTTCAAGTGTCCATATTCGTCAATGTGGAAATGAACATAAATACAAAAAACATATTTAGCGAGAAAGTGTGATGTGTCCTTCTGCTGTTGTAGCCCCGGACAAATCCATAATCTCCTATACTCAGTCCCATCCTATGCTCCACAGACGGTCCCGCTAAGCCTGCTCGGCAATACAGTTGTCTATGGGTGTCTGTCTCCGTTTGGAGGAGGGCCCAGCACAAATCCCAAATGTGTCTCACTCTGCCTTCCCTGGTTAATGGCTGCATGTCCACCTGTCACTGACTGCTACAGCTCAGGACACTAAACAGACACACTTTTTCTTCCATTTTGGTGTCCACAGACAAACGTAATCATTCTCATGGGACACAGTCCCCGGTCCGCGGTGTGAATGGATGACATGAGACGGGACTTTCAGCAGCGCTACACCCGAGGGCAGTAAAGTGTTTCGCTGCCCTGCGTGAAGCGCTGTCTTTCGTATGAGACCTTAAATGGGTGAGCTGACTTATTGTGGTCATTCGTGATCCCATGAGCACTTATGGTAAGAGTAGGGGTGTCAACCTCAGTTCCTCCCCATTTCCTCCCACTCTAACTGAGATAAATTGTATTCTGGAAACTGTATGTATGCAATTGCTAATGAAAGTTGCCCCAGATTAAACCCACAATGACACAGTGTGTGGGGAGGATTAGGAGGGGTGCTGTTGAGTAGACAAGGCCTGCCTGTCCTATCCCAGCCCAGCCCACATTGCCCAGAGTTCCATGACTACATCTCCAGCGCTCACCCTGACGCACGCCAGAGCTCCAGCTGAGCCCTATCCCCATGGAGACGGCGTCAACAAAACAACACAGGCTGCACTAAAACAGCAGCACCATACAACACCGCAGCCCAATCTATTGTTGGGAACCGCTCGATTAGGGCAGATAGCAATCACTACTACCAGTACTTTATTCTACAATTGCCCATTGCCTTTAGTGTGTATCAGGGCAAACTGTCTTTGCCGATGCTAAAGGCTACAGCATAGTCAAGGAGTGGCTCCAATAACAACACATGATTGTTATGTAAATGCTAGCAGCATGTTATTCAGTCATGCCCACATGCTGGTCTGAGATGTAGTTCAACAGGATGTGTTTAAACTTAGTGCTCAACATTCCAGCTTTCCCCCATTAGCGTCAGGTGTTATGCAGGCAGAAGGATGAGATGGGTTTTTCCACTTCCTGTCTCGTCTGGGAGTTGTAACTATTCTTTGATGTTAATAACAGGGTCAATATGCCCTGTAGTACAACAACATGGCGTCCATTCAACATTCCCTAACACCGAAATACGATCCTTTGGAGACCTTGATTGGACCAACGGGTTCCTTCCCACAGAACCACGTGTGTGTTTTTACCCCAACAGAAGAAGGCTGGTTTGCGGAGGGAAAGCACCAGTGTGCCAAGGGCACTGCTTTGGCCAGTTCCCGGCACCACCTCCTGTTACATAATGCCCAGCTGCATCATGCCCTGGCTGATGTGTGTCCCATCCCCTTGCCGGCCCGACGTGCATTCAGAGGTCTGGGCACAGACTTGGGTTGAGCTCACTGGCTCAGTGAGAGTGCAGGAATGGAATGTGCCTTCAGCTGAGTCCTGAGCACTCCGAGAGCTGGAGACAAGGAAGAAGCATCTGGAAGATCACGTCTGAGGGGAAATGGGGGGAATTTCGAAACATTTACTTTGGAACGGCATTCGTACGATTTCCAAATTCCTTCTCTGAAGGGAGAGAGAGGGTCCTGTTTCTTGTGTTTGAATCGCTTTCTGTTATCTGTTTGAGCCAGCGTGACGAAAACAAGGAAGATGGCGCCATCTTTAGGTCCATAGAATAAATTGACCATGTGGGTGTTTTTCTTGTTTTTCTGTGTCTGTTTCACATTTTACTAACCTTAAGGTGAACAAAATGAAATAAACACCACACAGGGAGTAAAACCAGGAAATCTGAACTTGTTGGGTCTATTAGGCTATTTCTGGCTTACAATTTAGGTTTAGGGAAAAGGTTATCTTTGGGGTTAGGGGTTAATAATTTAGCCTAAGGTTTACATTTTGAGGTTATGGTCTGCAACAGGATCAATAGGTTTTTAAATGTGGAAAAGGCTACACAAGGATATAGATTCCTAAAATGTGTGTGTTTCTAACCTATCTAAAAATAAGTGTGTTTAGACCAAAGAAATCTGGTGTGATTTTTTTTGGGGGGGGCCCAATTTTGATAAAGGAAATGTTTTGGCTTACAGGCTAGGTTAAGGGGATAAGAAACAATTGTGGTTTTGGTTAGGGTTAGAATTATAGTTCTCTTTAACTCTATTCTCAAGTTAGGGTTAGGGTTAAAATAACCAGATTTTTGGTATGGGGTTAGGCATTAGGACTTGGTTAAATTTGAGGATAAACACTAGGTTATAAAAGTCATAATTTGGGTAAGGTTTAGGGTTAGGATTTTGTAAAAGTGTCCCCATTAAAAAAATGTATTGTGTGTTTACTTGCTTGCTTGTCTTTTTCTTATCCGTGTGTCTCTTCTGGAGTGTTTTAAGGTCCTTAACCAAAGATTCCAGTATGATGGTCCGCTTGGACCAGGCCACCACACTTTATAGATTTGAAAGTACATGTGGTTAGCTACAGTTGCTATGTAGGCGATCAGACTCTTGTGGCAACCATGTAACCACACTGACAAGTTCCTTTCAAAATCCTGCAACGTGGAAGCAATTAAAACCCATCAAAGTATCGGCCTGGGGTGGCCTGGCGGGCCAGGGTTAGGGCTAGGGTTAGGGCTAGGCCGCTGCCTCCAGCCCCTCGACCGGTGCACGGGTTCAACGCATCTCTCTAAGATTCTTCAGCTCTGGCCTCCTCACACTTGTCAAATCTAAATTTTCTTCCACTCTGAAGTTTTTCTTCTGGGCCGTTTGAGCAAAAATGTGTGAAGAGAAATGTACCATGGAAAGATTCATTTAAAGAACCACGGTCAAATATTGAACAACCGACTGCTACATGAGACATACAGATACTGTACCTACAGTATTGTATCATTAACAACAACAAACGGGATAATTTAGCAATAACCCCAGTGCTTGATCCCCAGGACCCTTTAGCTTTCTTACTCACAGGGTTATTCATTTAAATGTTTACATCACTGTGTTCCCTTACTCTTGACAGATGACATGGTGGTAAGGAAAAGGAGGAGATTTTAACTTTATTGACATTCATGCATTCTTATGTTCTAGTGGGAGAAGAAAATACTGTGATATTCATCGATGACAAGTATCTATGAATAGGCAAGGATATCTTTATTTCTGAGAGACCAATCTTAGCTATATTAGCTAAAACAGACAGTTCCAGAATCATCCTGACACATCATAGAAAGTAGTTAATCATTCATGGATTGCTGTATCGTAATCGTATGTTGATGAAGAACTTTATAAACTATAGAATGCAGACGTGACAATGGGAACGCAGACGTGACAATGGGAACGCAAAGAATACAAATTAACATAATGTACCAACATATTTCCATTAAATAGCAAAGCTAAGTTGTATAAATATTCATATATATATTGATAATATATATTGATTTTGTCTACACAAGTGTTCTACAACTCTTTGATCTATGGCAATTTTCATCACAGCCACTGGAGGTCAGGCTTGTGCAACATGTAACTGGAAAAGAAAGCAGAACTGTATGTTTGGCCACACCTCACAATCAGAATCAGGTTTATTACCAAGTAGGTTTACCCATACAAGGAATGTTCTATAGTACTATGGTGCATGACAGGAAACACAGATGTAGGTAAATATTTAAATGTACACAGTAAATATATAAGCCTACCATGTGTCTGTTGTACTTAAGCTACATCTCTATTAATTATATTTTATTCAGTTTCAATAACACATACACCTTCTGAAATCACACACTACATAGAGCTAGGAACATAAAGTGCTGTGACGTTGTACATGTGTTGGCAAAAAACTAGAAGACAACAGACAGAGTATTGAATAACAGACAGAACAAGAGAGAAGACAGGATGGGAGGGGCATGATGAACATTTAATTAACCATAGTAACCGAGTAACACAATACCCTGACAAAGAATAAAATCTATTTTATTAAGCCTGTTTTACATCAGCAGTTGTCACAAAGTGGTTATACTGACACCCAATCCAAAAACCCTAAACGCAGGCAACAGCAATAAATTGATTAACAGCGGCCAAGAAAAACTTCTTAGTAGGGTCGGGGGCTAGGAAGAAACCTAGGGAGGAGCCAGACTCTGAGGGGAGACAATCAGGACAAGGCAAACCAGACAGGAAATAGGGATGGCATGGGGTGACATATGTGAGCCAGTGACTCCTCCCCTGAATGGCGTTGGAGAGATGAGGACATCCCAGTGGAGGGAAACAAAGACAGCAAGAGGGCTTGTAAATCCAGTGCATTGCCATTCACTTTAACACCCCTGGGCCAGATTACCCCTAATCAAAGACCCTACTGAAGAGATGAGTCTTTAGTACACTTAAACGTCGAGGATCTGCATCTATCAAGTTAATCGCAGATTGTTCCACAATAACGGCGCTCAGTGGGAGAAGGCCCCGGCTGCAGCTGTTTATTTAGAAGTTCTAGGTACCGTACGGTGGTCTACGTTTTGTGTTTACTGCAGAACCAATCCAGCGAGGAACGTGGGAGCAAGTCTATGTTACGCTTTGTAGTTCGAGCCTTAAAGATGGAGTCTGGGACTATTGCAATTTACAAAATAGTTTCAACTGTGGCGTCATTGGCATAGCAATGGAAATTCATATAGTTTGTATGGATGAAATCACCAAGAGACAGCATCATAGTGAAAACAAAAATAGTTCCAGATTAGCATTTTAGTAAACCATCAACAATGTACCGTTGATTTGATAAAAGCTGACATCATTTTGTGCACCTCCTTGCAAAGACAACAAACACTGAGTCTACTTATATAATGTTTGATGGGGAGGGAGCACACATAGCAAGTGAATGATTGTGGACCCTCCTCTTTAGCTCACCTCATTGGTTTTCAATTGGGCCCATGGCACTAGGATGGCCAGTGCAAAAGCATATTTCTGTGGTCAGTGAGACATTTTATGTAAATATGGCATGGTATGCTTCGTATTATTGTCCAGCTGGAAGACTGAACAACACAGTGTTATCCTCCTGTCAGAGAGATTTCACAAACCAGGTTCCCAGGGCCTTTGGAAGCAAAATTGACCTATAACATTACAAATCCACCTCCAGACTTCATAGTGGTGAGTAGGTTTTTCTCAATGATTAACCCTTTTTACACATTATCTGTTTATTTTGACCCAAAAGCTTCCGACAATAAAATCCTACATGAAATGTAAGTCAAAGTTCCAGTTACATTTAGCAATGGATCTTAATTTTTAAGATGAGGGTGCCAATAATTGTTCATATTAAACAGTTTGTGCAATCAGCAAACCAAAGACCAGTAAAAATAAAGCCACATGTAGAACATTTTATTTAGTTTGGGTAAGAGTCCTTTAATTTGTTTTTGTAATTCGTAATATATTTTTGTAAAAATTTATAGAAACTTATTTTTACAGTCATACAAAGAAAACACTGCGCTTCCAATAATGGAACTATTAGCAAAATCATTGCTAGTATTCACTTCAATAAAATGAATGAGCTGCGTACAATGTGACAGTGTTCCGCATTCCATTTAACTCTTTACTGCCTCTTTTTATGACGTGTAGAATGATTTGCACATTGTTCAGTAATGGCTCAATGTGACATTATGGATTACCCTTAAAATGTGACTGCCTGTTGTGTAATGTGTATTGGTGGAGCACAATGTCGTGGGTGAAAATGCCAATATACTGTATCAATCAGAGGACATTCGTTGTCTAGTGTAGAGAGAGAGACACATGGAACAGAGCTCTTATGCTGTCTTGGCTGAGGCCCGAGCTGCTTGTCTGGAGCCTTTATATAGACCTCCCCTGGCAAATTCCTGGTGGGAGGCAGTTGTACAGGGAAGGGAGGGGCTGGCTGCCTCAATAAAAGGTTCTGGAATCTTCTCTTGGGGCCATTGGTGCCATGCTTGTTTAGCAGGAAGTGTGTTTGCATCATGGTTTCACGGAACCTATGACTTATAAACAATTAAACAAACAATAAGGAATAAACATCAATATAAACTTTAAATGCAAAGTGTCCATCTAACCATATCAGATTTATAAACAAAGTTCATTGCAAACCATGTGTTTTATTATTGTTATAAAATATATGGTGTTTTCACTTTTATTCAGGCCAAGTGGCAATCATACCTTCTTTTCTACCATTTTAGGTTCTGTGTTGCCAATGACTGGTACTAATTGCAAAAGATTTTCAAACTTGAAACTTGTATCACCATTTATTCATCAAAAGTCTAACAATCGTATCTACTAAATGATCACTGCACCCACTAAGCTACTAACCCAGCTGTATTTGTCACATCATAAAGTGGGCAACCTTTCACCTTTTTCAAGCTATATTAATAATGATCACCTGTTATTGTGGCTTATTGTATCTAGTCTATCTGTTACTATGTATCACTTCATTTAGTGTAACTGATTGACCTCTTGTTTAAGCCATTGTACATAATGTTTCTTGATGGTCTTTGATTTGTTCTATGATTTTCATATATTACTGTGTATTTAATTTGCCAATTGATTTTCAATTGGCTTAACTGATAAAGGTAAAATCGTGTTTTTTCCCCAAACACAACTAAACAAATTTTTGCTTTGTAATCATTTTAAATATATTTTAATCAGTCAAAACTTTTAAACAAAAATCGGCCTACATGTATATCTTAAATTCTTCGAAGTAGCCACCCATTGTCTTTATGCCAGCTTTGCACACTTGCCAGGTTGTCACGTGGAATGCATTTTAATTACCAGGTGTTCCTTGTAATACGTTCATTTCTCATTCCAGTGATAAAATATGTTATATAGCTCAAATTGCCCCATTGCGTTTCCCATTGGCTACATGACACAAGAAGGTTGTAGGCTAGTGACTCCACATAATGAAATGTGTAGGCTTGTGACCCCAGATATATACAACAATCGTTTTTGTTAATTCCCCTATATTTCATCAGGGACAACACATTGAGAACATTCTTTCCATTGCTACTGTTTTTACAAGCTCATCACGTAATACAAGTTTTGCATAGAAACTAAAAATAGCGTGCACCAAACAAACATTTTGACAAGCAAACATACAACTACACATAACACGCAGCCACATAGCATAATGTTTTAAATAACTTAAAAGAAACAAGGCATTCAAACCTGAGCTCACTTGGGACGCATTCCTCTTAATTGTCTGCATTGGTTTTCATTTAGGCATTATTACATGTATTTTTCCATGTTGTTCCTTCACAAACCATTAGAACATGAACTAGTTTAATAAGTTGGGTCTAATTGTTGATTTTGTGTGGTTTCACGGGGTGGCTCGGCAAAAGCTTTGGCTCAACTTACCCTACTTTCCCAAAATGTTCCTTTATTACTTTGTTTTCTTGCTTTCACTAAAATCCAAGCTGTCACTGAAGGTCTATTTATGTTTCTTATAACACATTATTATTTTCCCAATGTTTCAGGGAATTCTGTAGAAGAACTCCGCATTAGGAACAGCCTTTGGATGAGAAGTTGATGATGCCGATAACAATTTAAAGAAAACGTATCGAATATCTTTAAAGCATGTTCAATGTAACCAATTTACAACCCTCGCGCTCTAGTTTGATTCGTGGAAATTGTAAACGAAATGATTTCACCAATGGTCGCCCGGTACGCTTTAAGCTGGGTGGACAGAGATGTGGCCAGCCATTGGAGCTGGTGACGTGACACATCAACACAATGAAGGGTTAAGGCTCATTCTCAAGTTCGGACTTAATTTGTTACCACCAGCAACGGAGGTGGTGGGTTTGGGACGAGGCATACTTTTTTATTTTATGCTGTGGCTGTCAGAACTGTTTCACTGTTAGCGAGATCAAAGAAAAAGACTGCCCGTATGGTTTGGGGAGATAGGCTCCGTATATCTCCCGTTACTTTTTCATCTCTGCGTTCAGCAAGACTAGCTAAAATAATTCCAGCTAGCTACTTATGATATACATGCATCAAAGGAACCCGTAGCATTCCCGGGTCTGGAGAAGCTTTGCATTTTGCTCGGGGAGAATTCATCGTTTTCATTCTCGTTGCGTGTACAAAGCCTTGCAGTTCGTTGCGCATCGGAAAGCGCATAGGCTACACAGAAGAGCGTCGCGGGGGCACGGCAGCATTTCGCAGCTTGCTGCGACCTCCCGCTTGACAGGACCGAAAAGCGGCAGTGGATGAGTTTTTATTTTGTTTCTTTTGTCTTATCTCTTTCAATAAACAATGCTACGCGTCACAGCGAACACGTTTGCGGTTGGGTTGGTTTTCGTGGGATTTTTACACAGTTTGGAGGTTATCGTTCCAGCTAGAGCCATTGACGGTAAGCAGTACTGATTTGAAGACAACCTACGCTATATGCATGTCCTTAGAGACCTTTCCTAAACCACTTTCTTTTGCCCGAGGTTTACTAGTTTGGGCTAAAATTATTATTGTAAATGACCCTGTGTTTAGTGTTTGCCCGGTGTCTTGTTGTCTGGAATGCACATTAGCTCGCAAGTGGTTGTTAGGCTAGTGTGGCAATTTGATTTAGCTATCAACTATCAACATAGGCTCGTAGCCTACAGTGGAGGTGTGATGTTGACAGCAAGTAAAACTGTAATTTGTGTGGACTTTGCCAAAAACGATGCGTTCCCATTGTCACGTCTGCATTCAGGTAGTGACTCTTGTTTTCGACTACAGACAATGTAACCAATAAACATCGCCGTACATTTTGACAAAGACTTTGATTTGAAGGACTATTTGGACTAAAATGTTGCAACTGCCTCCAATAATAATTACCTACACGCGTACACATTAAAACCAATAAAGAATCAAGTAGCACTCGTCTTGAATTGATTGTTGTTAAATTGGTTGCATCTCATGAAATACTTTCTTTCTACATTTTAGGCTGCTCTTTCGAAGCCTATGAATTGTGTATTTCTGCCAACTGCAAGGCCCGCTTATTTCACAAGCCAGTCAGTCGTTTGTTAAACCAAACCACGGACGCAGCTTGCCTGACTACTCAAACTGACCAGCTTCAGCTGCATTATGGTTCACTATACTTTCAATCAGTTATTTCTGGTGATGTGAAAATGTTTAGGAGTTGTACAGAACAAAGTCCTGTGCAATTGGAGAATTTCTAATGACATTTTTGTTTGTTTGTTCTGGCTCTGCCCCAACTCAATTTCGGCATCCAATCTGATAAACTATGGTTCTGGGACAAATCAGATGGTTAGGAAGGTTTTGCAACATTTAGTCTGTGGGGAGATATTCAGACTTTTACATCTTCCAGAAAATAAACTAACATCTATGGGCATGGCGCAGAAATTGGCAAATTATTTGGGTAGTCAGGCCAGAACACAGCTGCTTTCCTAAAGAAAACATCCAGGCTCAAATCCTTTGACATATTTGCCAAACAATTCCTTATCCAGACATTCTTTTACCATGTCAAACTATCAATGCATTCGGTTCAGTCCTTATGAAAGACTAATAGGCTAGCCTACTTTAGTCTTCATAAATTGTCAGTTAATGGTGTTTGTGCACAGTCATGTACATTTAAGTGTTACTATGTTAGCTCTCATGTAATCTACTCAACATTGGGCAGAGTGCATACAACGGTCGGCTTCCAACCTAACTGGACTCCCCAAAGCATTTTGTCAGTGGCTCTATACCCCAAACTTCTGGAAACAATTGTGTGTTCATCTTTGAGGTGTTAGATTTTAAGAAACATTCTTCTGTTGGCTAGCTTGAGTTGGTTAGCTTTTTCCAGTGCCGCTAAAGAAAGTTGTTTATGGAGTATAGGCCTGCTAGAGAAGAAGGAAAAAGCAGCAGTTGAGGAGTTTCATTTTGTTTATTTAGTTTTATGTCTTGTATGAAACAATGTTGCATGTCAAAGTGTACTTGTTTGTGATAGGGTGAATTTTCTTTTAACCTCTTTAGAGGTTCTCATTCCAGCTAGAGCCGTTGATGGTAAGCAGTACTGATTTGAAGACATAACCTTTGCTAATTGTCTTTTACACATGGCTAGTTTTAGTTTTCCCCCCAATATTGCTAAATATTTATGGGGCACAGGCTGTTTTTGTTTAAAATCATGCACTTCTCTTCGTGGAAACTGGCCAATCCTTGTTCAGTTACTGTATTCAAGACAAAGGTCCTAAGCCACTAACAGACCCTTGGTTTAATTGGTTCCAAAATATTCTTTGTTCTGTCATATTCAGAGGAACCCTTTGAATAAGAGTCTGAAATCAGACATTGAGCGCTGTTAATAGGGGGCCCGCTGGAGGGAAGAAATGCCCCATCATTCTACACTTTGTGAGCAGTGTCATTGTAACTAGAGTTCAATAAACTTTTACAAACCATTTGAGAAATGAGTTAGGATGAACAGCTACAACAAAGTGTATGTCTTTTTTCTGTATATAAACAGATTTTTACCACCTCCTTTATTAGTGCCTGCATTTAGTATTGCCTCAATTGTATCCAGTTATAGCCAACCAACATGGAAAATAACTGCGCTTCGCAACCTCGTTCCCTGTTTATTCCCCTTAAACATTGATATGTCATATTATATGACCGAAGTATCCTTGAGTTGTACCCAATGATATAACCCATATCTTCCATGGTTCATGAATAATAGACTTTGACCCAGAACGACAGAAGGCCATGCTGTTATTTATACTGTAAATGACGACAAAGGTGCTGCCTTTTATGTCGCCAACAAAGTAATGGCTGTACTGTAGTGTGCTGCCCTGGCCAATGGGAGCTCTTCAACAGTGGAGAAAGTACATGAATCAGGTCGATCAAAATGAAGCTCAGCTTAGGATTGTTTGTTCACTGAAGATTTGTTGATTTTCAAATCACGGGCTCGTTGACATTCACAGAGAGAAAGATGTACTGTAGAACTCAGGGCAATATGGAACCCACCCCCACTAAAGCTCTGCTCTGAAAGTACATCTGGATAGAGTATGTGGGGATGTGTGGGGTCAGTGAGATGGAGGGAGGGCTACCCCTCCTTCACAGCAGATGGAATGCTCTGAGTTGTCTTTGTGCTGACGTTGAAGATGTGGAAGAAGGAAGGATTTGCATAGACGGATCAGCGGCGCGATGAACGGGGGGAAAGATTGAACTTCTTGTTTCGCTAAGAGCCTTAACAGTGACTATGCTGAACTAAGCAGAGAGTGCTGTGTTCTCCCAACCTTTCTTTTACTCTCTGTCTCCCCTATATAGTCTTGTCTCTGCTCCCGTGCCCTTAATAAACCGTACATGCTCTTGTTGAAGGCGACTCAGGGCGCTCAACCCTCAGTGTGTGTATGGCTGCATTATAAAAACATCCAGCAGCCTGGTTATTTACCTCTGTTAGCAAGGTAAGGCACTGTGGCTCAGGGCTTTTAGTGCAGGGTGCCACAGTGCACTACAAGGGCTGGAGTAGTGGGGTGGGGCTCTAGGATCAGGGCTTTTAGTGCAGGGTGCCACAGTGCACTACATGGGCTGGAGTAGTGGGATGGGGCTCTAGGATCAGGGCTTTTAGTGCAGGGTGACACAGTGCATTTACCAGGGCTGGAGTAGTGGGGTGGGGCTCCAGGATCAGGGGATGAGGACATATTCACTGTATTTTCTAGGAACGTGTCTTTTTGTTTCCATAAGCCATATGCCATTGGTCACTATGAGGTCAATTTTAATTTAGAGATGTTGAGAATTGCCTTTCAGAATGTTTGATAGAGATGATTTAAAGATGTCCCTTGTTAGAAATGAGCAACAATGTTTATGGAATGTCTTTGTTATTTAATCAGCATGATCATATTCTCAAAATAAGAGAAATCTTATCTTTTAATTGAGGAGAATGAAAACAATTGGGATTCACTGATTCAGTTTAAGTCCATCCATGACTTATTTATGATACCTGTTTTCACAGAGGTGTAAATATGAGGTGACATCATCTGTCAACATGGGGAACATCAGTAAACACACTAATGAAATGAGAAGTCAATTCCCTTTACTTAAACTGTTTTTGTGTGAAAATAAAACACAATTTGTCTTTAAGATATATATCTTTTTATTTCTAACCCTCAAAAACACAGCTGGCTTTAATGCTGCCTGGCTATGAAGGGTATGATGAACCGATGGGGTGTAGGTACATTCCCTGTGGAAGACAATTTTACATCATCTAGAAGACATTATTCATAGCCTATATATATGCAATTGTATAGCCGAGACATGAAGAGAACTTTTCCAGTACCATCTATTCACAAAAATTATTGAAACCTACAGCAGTGACAACAGCAACCAAAGAAAAGCAATAGCACTTACCTTTATTTGTATGGTTTTGTGATGACTCACACACATTTTAAGGTTTTTATTCCACCGCTGTGTGTGTGTTATTGTATGGCTGAGACTAAAAGACATCCATTGTATATCGGATATGAATAACGGCTTATAGAGGTTGTAATATGGATTTATTTCCCTGACTTCCCCAGTGATTTTACCCACCTACTGCTACTGAGAAATCATGCTTGTGAGTGGCAGTGGCAGGGGAAACTGCATTATTTCTACCTGTTTACCTGTGACTTTATACACACGCCCCCTAACCCGTGCAATACACATAACTGCTCCCCAGTGTCGAGATGTGACATCACAAACACATACAGGCAGGCAACACATCCAATCGAAATGGCGTTTGGGGGAGGGAGTATCCTAAAAGTCCCCTGATATAACATGTAAGGACCTGTTTGTTAATCTGTTTGTGTTTTTACCGATAACAATTTATGAACTATGTGATTAAAACTTGTCATCCGGTTAACCATATGTAGCCCCTGAATAGCTACACACGGTAAGGCATACCAAACAATGCCTAGAGGCCCTCCGTGACTTCAATACATTTATAAAAAAAAGAAAAAGTCCAGAATACATTTTGTTTAGGGTAGTTGACCTTGAGCCCTGCTCCTCCTTTCTTCTGACCAACTGTTATATATATGTATGTCTATATGTATATGTGTGTGTGTATATATACATGTATGTACAGCTAATAACAACAGTTTGAACCAACCCTTTCGGTCCCCTTCTCTGTGAGTGTCACACTCTCTCATTGTCTATTTTACTTCCCCATCTTTTCCTTTCTTAGCCAACTCTTCCTCTCTCCCTCATCTCTTGCTTTCTCCCCCATCTCTTGCTCTCTCCCCCATCTCGTCCTCTCTCCCCCATCTCTTCTTTTCTCCCTCATCTCTTCCTTTCTTAGCCATCTCTTCCTGTCCCCATCTCTTCCTCTCTCCCCCATCTCTTCCTATCTCCCTCATCTTTCTTTCCAGTCAATCTCATTTAGATCTCACTAACCCTACCCACGAGTTCTCATACTTTCTGTTTGCTGTGTCTCGACCAGTAAGCATCGTCTGACCACAGATACGCGCGTTTAGTTAGGGAATTTATTGTTTTGTCAATCCCCATTTAAGTGCATTACAGCACACTAGATATTGTCACAGTGGAGAGGGGCATGTGACCCTATTTAGGACACATCACAAAAATTCATCACATCATAATTATCTGATCATGTAAAGAAATCATCAGGGACCCATGATGTCATTCTTTTACCAGGGATAGATCCATTATTGGACTAGTAATTCAACAACCGAAATGCACTGTTCTATACTTTAATTATAGCTGACAATTATTTCATTGGTTTATTATAGCTGACACTTATTTCTGTAGATATCTAATAATCTTCAGATTAGATATTGTATTTTGTAATTAAGTAACAATGAACGTTAACTCTGTGCATAGAGTTGTATGGTCTCTCCCCATGGCATTCTTTTTCCATGGCACTGCTTATAGCTAGAGGGCACACTTGCCACTATACTGTCCCGGTGCTCTTTGGGCTTTGTCATCACAGTTCAATGGCAAAGATCACAAGTGCTGTCATGAAACATCCGCATTTGATCCACATGCTTGACAACTAATTTAGGATGGAAATATTTTCTGAAAGTAACATTTGTAGAGCACATGAAAAACACAGTGCTGGGCACCAAACTGATAATATGTTAAATGTTACTTAACAAATTTAAACATTTACTAACAATTTAACATTTAAGTTAACTTAGATTTTTTTTCCCAAATAACTTTTGCTACATTTAACTCCCGTTTACTCAAACCTGGAAAACTAAAAACTTCATAAATATACTTTTAAAACCCCCTAGAGTCACCCAAATTTTTGCTTCTGTTTAGAGTGGGGAATGAAAACAAAAACAATGCTTGCTGTGCTAAAAATATCTAGATGCAATTTACAGTCAAAAAGTATTTCTCTTATTGCTAATAAAAGTTTCATGATTTACCTGATTAACGGTTTCCGAAGTTCACTTTTTGGGGAACCCATATAGGTTAACAAAGTTAGCTTTTTGATTAACCTTGCCCAGCTATGAAAGCATAACTAATAACATTACCACTTTTTATATTTTGAAAGTATAAAAGTAGACAAAGCCCCAATACCGCTCAATAGACTGGTCAGAACTCAAAAAACCATTGTAGGACAGGAAGTGATGTGTGGTGCCAACGTGGACACTAAAGCCTGAGGCGCTGCGTTTCACACCTCTCCATATGCTACATTCACCTCTAAAACCCAATGCACTGTGGTCCTGGGGTTGTACTGAGACCAACTGTTGATTCAAGTCAATATGCACCACTGTATAAGACGTCAAATTGCTTCGCAAGTACCTCGTCCATGGCCCCACAAAGGGCTTAAACCGCTTTGTCAACAACTTTGCTTATTCTACTTTTCTCATTTATACATATTTTTTTTATATTAGTGTATTCATTATTTTTATATCATTGTGTTAATTACTTTCTGTCTCCGTCCCTTTCCACGCCATGAGTTGGTATTAATTCTCATTTCTGTCCATAATTACATCATATTCAGCATGTGTAGTGTTTTCTTGTTTTGAAACGTGCATCCTATGTCCTTGCAACAAAGGCACTAATGTTATACTTAAAAGTCAAAGAAATATGCTTATTCCTTAATTGTAGTAATGCCATAAATTTGGGACAAATTTAATACAGCACAGTTCTGGCTTGGTAGTTCGCTGGATTAGGTATTAATTAATATTGTGTGAATTTTGTTTGTTTTCATTCATTCTTGTTGGCCGACCTTTCCTCCTCAACCAACTTATTGCCTTATCTATACGGATCGAGACAGACGTTTCTGCACAGGCACGTGGTTGTGCAATGCAGAACTGGCAGGGAGTTGCTATATCACACTATGCTGTCAGTGAGCTGTTGAATGTTAGTTAAATGTCCGACAGACTTTCATATTTGGGTTAGAGGATGTGTTCAAGTGAAGCAGCTCGTATCTTAAGTTCTGCTTATCAGTCAGTGAGTCAGAATGGAAGTATAATCGGTAGTAATCAAAGGATGAAGGGAGCAGAGAGAGAATGTAAAAGAGGGTTTTTAGATAGCAGAGTCAAGAGAGAATGAGTGGGACAGGGCCACACCGCAGTCATTCAAGTCCCAGAGTTTACCCAAATGGACCTATGCAGTCAGTCAAGTCCCAGAGTTTACCCAAATGGACCTATGCAGTTAGTCAAGTCCCAGAGTTTACCCAAATGGACCCATGCAGTCAGTCAAGTCCCAGAGTTTACCCAAAGGGACCTATGCAGTCAGTCAAGTCCCAGAGTTTACCCAAATGGACCTATGCAGACTGACAAGTGCCAATTCTTACTTACTTAACTGGCATAAATGGGTTTCTTCACCATAAATGTGGGGTTTCAACTACTGGTGAAGACAGTCTTCGTGAATGAGGTTTTTATCATTTTTTGTCTCTATACTGCAGTTCAATGAGGCTATATATGTTTTGTCAATGTGCCATATTGGGCACATTGACAAGTGCTAGTTTAAAAAAGGACAGACCTCAATAACAAGCAAGCAGATTTGATCTGAACTGTTTGATGAGACTTTAAGTGAAGGCCTAAGATCAGTCTCTGCTAAATGCATTTCCCGGTTTGTGTTTCGGTGTGTGTGTGTGTGTGTGTGTGTGTGTGTTAGAGCTGTAGGAGGCATATGACTTACACCTGAAGATGAAAAGAGAAGGGGAGGAAAAGGGTTAGAATGATATTGATTCTTTGATTCATATTTGTTTTGGCAGGACATTGATGTGCCTGGGGGATTTTCTTTGAGTAGGGGCTTTGTCTCATTCTGGCATGATATTTTTCAGCTCCTAAAACCATTGCCCTTCCCTGTGCTATGTTCTCCTAGAACTTTATTCAGCACAGTAATTATTAGTCATTGTGTATGTATTGTTCAAAGTGTAAGTGCGTAAAATGTATTACCACTGATGTCCATTTGGGTGTCTGGAGCACATTTCTTTTAATATAAACAAAATATTTTGTTGTATAAAATAATATAATATGACATTGACGTCCCCTCTTAGTCGCTTTATATTATTGTTCTGAGACAAAATAAATAAATGTACTTGAGCTCGGAAGCCAAAATGTACTTTTGAGTAACTGGCTGCAACTAAAATCTAGATACCGTGATACTCCAGATTTCTTTACTAATAATTTAAACCAATCCACTAAGCATAAAGAAAGTGGACAGTGATTAGAATGTGCACATCCTGACAAAGCTCATTTGTGGTTTTTAAATTTGTGGAGCATTTGGCATGAAACTTAGTGGACGTGACCAAACCAAAGTGTTTAGAGGAGTCTGTAATGTATAGAATGACATGTCGGTGACAGGAATTTCTAGTCAGCAATGATATTCCCCAACTCCAGTGATGTTTCTGAACAGAATATCAATGATGTATAACCTTCATCAGACATAACTCAACCATCACAGCAATGCCAAACTTTGTGCAAAAGTAAATTTCAATGCAGTGTCATTGTTGTGATATCATTGGACAAGGCAATGCAAGATGACCCACTCTCAATAGAAATACTCCCCCCAATACCACAAACATAACTACTAGTACAAAGACACACTCACAATAGAAATACTCCTCCCAATACCACAAACATAACTACTAGTACAAAGACACACTCACAATAGAAATACTCCTCCCAATACCACAAACATAACTACTAGTACAAAGACACACTCACAATAGAAATACTCCTCCCAATACCACAAACATAACTACTAGTACAAAGACACACTCACAATAGAAATACTCCCCCCAATACCACAAACATAACTACTA
>JACXGK010004185.1:20399-33349 GCA_016801125.1 Novumbra hubbsi | reverse complement strand
TGTCAAAAAAACACAGATGGGAGAAAGAGAGTGAAAAGCGGAACGAACATTTCCATGGAGAGGCCACAGACCGACAGAAGACGCAAAGAAGTCTCCACATCAGACTGCCTGACATAACGGCGGACTTCTCCAAGCAGCAGGTTTGGTAGGACAGATCCAGCTCCACAGCAGTCAGACAGACAGGTAGCCATTGAGAAAGACAGGGCGATGATAGGTGTACAGAAGGCAACAGTGTGGAGAAAAATAGGTGGAAACAGACCAGGTGGAGTTGGGGGGAAACAGGGCTTTAAGGTGAGATCGGGCGGTGTTGCGACCACACAACCAGCGGTGTAAACCAACCCCACGACGGCAGCATGGGGCAGCAGGAGCCGCTGTGATTGTGTCCAACCAACTGGTTGAGCAGCGTTGCTCACTGACATGTCAGGACTTGAACAGATACAGTCATTGGACGTTGTTGATATCATGGCTGCTGTTGACTTTGAACTTAGCTTTCTTTCATGTTGGTATTTACATTCGGGGCCACCTGACGCAATTACCCAGCATGCATTTCATTCCGGGAGAGATTAAGGGACTCAAGGTGTCCAATTATCCAGCGTGGTAAGACTGGAACTCCCAGTCCCTCTACGGGGGGCTTGGTCCATAAAATAAATGGCGATTGTGATCTTGACTGGTCCCAGCAGAGCTGAGAGGGATGGAGGGAGAGGACGGGGCTGGGGGAGGGGGGCGGTGGAGGGATGGGGGAGGGTTAACCTCACTTTAATGAGAGTAGTTACAGGATTTCCATTTCAACGGGGTAATTTAATACTAGTACGACCCTCTGCACGCCGCACCATTTAAAACATTATCTCTCATTCTTTGTGGAATATTCAATATCCTCAGACACTCGGATTACTTTTGCAGCAGCTTGAAAAGACCAAATTGTGCATGCCTCTATCTTACGGCCTCCTCCCCCGCCCAGTAAGCTCCACGCGGCGCGTCTCCTGCCTGTTGCTGTCTAGTGGGGTCCTGTGTGCCGTGGTTACGTGGAACTCCTCTACCTATATTGAACCGTTTTTTTTAAAAGCCACGTTCAGCATTACAATACCACATTCAACATTACAATACCACATTCAACATTATAGTACCATAACAAGCCCCCCCCCCCCCCCCCCCCAATATATTTTAGTTCAATTTGCAGTTATCCTATTCTAACAGTCTAAACAACTTCCCAGTGCAACAGAAGTAGAGAAAAATCCACATGAATTCAGAATATATAGCCCCCCCCTCATCACTCCTATACTACGGGACATCAGTTTGCTCTGTTCAGTCTCACTCGCCAATTAAAACCATGCAGAGAATCTCTGCACTCCACCCTTTCACCGCCCATCCCCGATCAGAACTAACACATAACGGCCTACTAAAACAGCACTCTGAAGAGGAGGTTTAAATGTGTCTGTCTGCTCAGCGTCACAGTAAACACGGGCCCCTCGGTATCCAGTCAGCTGCAGTCTGCTGGATGCAGAGAACACGCGTTTGTAAGAGAGGCCAGGGACACCGAACTGGGTCCAGCTAGACAGCAAGCCTTCTGATCCCAGCTCTCAACTATTGTCCAGGTCCTCTTTATTAAGTGAAGAGGAACAGAATCAACGTTAGGAGGAAATGCTAGCCTGCGTGCTCTGTGGGGGCAAACTCCAGGTGCCTGCACAGCACACAGCACAGCCTGCTCCATTGATTAAACTGGTCTTAAATGTCACTTAGCAGGAAAGAGCCCCCCCCCCTGCCAATACCCCTGAGAGCAAAGAAAAATATCAGAATTACCCCAAATTATAACCGGCACAATCTATGTTTGTTCGGGTTTCAATATGTGTTATTAATAAAAAAGAATAGTCATTATAGTCTTGCTTTTGACTAATTATAAACAGAATACAAATGTTTAATTTAGTAGTAATACTGATATTAAAATGCTCAGCTAATTCTTAAAATATACTCTGTAATGGATCGGATCATGACTTATATATTAAATGTATTATATAAAATTGATGTTACTAATTCATACATCTCAATGCTGTGGTTAGATGTGCTCATGGAAGGTCTGATATAATTTAATCAGATCCATAATATCATGTTATTATCAAGTCGTAGGTTTCACTGGGCTTATTGATCTGCCAGATATTGATCCAGCGTCTTTGTTCATTCATGGACAAGTTCACTGCTTTGATCACTGCAAGAGCTGCGCTGTGCTGAACCTACAACAAACATGGTGAGATGTTCCGTCCATTTTGCATGACTGTATTTGAAACAACATGCTGGTGTTCATCTGTTCCCGTTTGCTCATTCAGCACCTTGGTTCACTGTCATCGGGAAAGGGACACAATCCATCCTCCAGTGTAAAAACGGATGTTCTTTAGCCTTGAGATCATTAATGGGCCAATCCGACAGCAGGAGAGACTTTACTGTCCCTTGTAAATGTGATCTCAGAGTCCTGACTGCCCTATAAAGGGCCCACATCACACAGGTCCACTGAGTCTTCCCTTCCCACACTGCTTCATAGTTTGGGCTTTATCATCCCTTCTGATATCTCACCGACCAGTCATCTAACGGTCATCCCAAGCAGTATTACGAGAAACTTTTTATCAGTCCCTTAAGACACGCACTCATGCTGAGTTGCTTCTCTCAAACTGTTCTCCTGAGTACGCCCTTGTACCGACAGGAGTGTGGAGAACATTGTTTCACGTTTGAAAAGCACTCTAAACGAGTGGTGAAACTAAAGAACTTCAGCAAACCCGAAAGTGGTGAAGTCAGTCTAATGTGATCAGCCATCACAACATCAATGAAGACAAGTGAGCCAGTTTCAGCCATTCTTGCCATAAACTAAAAACACCCCTCCACCATAACAGATGAGGTGGTATGCCAGTTTTTTTCCACTTTACTCTAGCCATCACTGGTACATGCTCCTCTTTGTTTCATTATAACCTTTCTCTCTGATTCATTTATTTAGCTAGACTTGCATATTTACATTTATTTGGTGCTGATGTCCTCAAACACTAATAACACTAGACTTAAAATGCACAAGCAAAATCAACAGTTTCCTGTTCATTCATTAACAATGTACATACACACATGTCTAGTAAAAAACAACTGTCCACATACATTTGGCACTATAAAATGAAGGAACTGTGAAAGGCTGTAATCTCTAAATGGTTCGTATAATATGTTTCAAATGACACCAGTTATTGTGCCAATTCAAATCAAAAATGCTGGAAAAAAGGCTCCCGAAAAATGGAGTGTCTCTGTCCTTTTGCAATAAACTATAAATAAAGCAAACTGAACATGTTCAAGATTTCACTTTTTAAGGGGCTACTTGTACAACTTTTGTCAAATCAGTATTATTCTGTAAATGCCTCACACCATTCACTCAATAATAACATTTTCTCAATCTGTCCAATGGGACAATAGAATAATTTGGGGAACAACTTCAATTCCATAAGTACATTTTCGAACCATTTCTACTCTCATTCAGAGATTAAAGATAATGACATATGTCTGTTTCAAATTAATGGAAAGTTACTACTGAAAGCCCAAATTAATTGACAAGTACACTTATGAATGACTACGTCTCAGGATTAACAAGAAAGGCGTATTCCTCTGTTTAGGCATGCAACAATCAATGTTTGGCATGAAATAATACTTGAACAGTGGCAGTCATTTTAATTATCAACATGTAGCCTACAAGAGAGATGTGAATTTTCAGGTCATTAAAATGAGCCATGTTTGGGTCACAGAACGAGAGATATCAGAACATTTAAATTAAAATAATACGTAAATACACTTCTCATTTCACATTTGCGACAGTATCAAGAAAACAGAGCTTGGTGACACCTATAACAAATGAGCACAAAGCCATATGTCCTCGCAATAATCTGATCTGTGATCTTAATCTTTGTATCCCTAGTGGACCAGTTCCACAGCTTTACTGTTGATAGCCAGAACAAATAAATTAAACAGTGAGTGTATTTGAGTATGAAGACATATTATACCATTTGACATCAAGCTAAAGAATTATGCTCGCCAATATAGAGTATTTCTGAAGTTTCAGATTCACAATAACCAGCATAATTATTTTCCAACATTAGCTAACCATAGACAACCTTATTTGAACCTAAATGCTAACAGGTTTAGCACACAGTTAAGTACACAACGTCATGCTGACACAACTAAACATGAAAAGACTATCAATGTTTATAATTTCTCTGGTTGGCTAAGCCTCTAATTAGTCATCCTATTTTCGGGGGATATTTTAAAATATTAAATGTTTGTTCAAGAGAGAACTATATTGTTTCAGAACACTTTTTTAGCTCTTAGGTTTATGATTTTTCAGAAACGTTTTCATCCAGTTTGATTTCAGATGGTCAACCTAGCCTAAAATAGGCCAGGCTTCTAACATCCGGTTATGTTAACATACTGCGCTAAAATCTAAATAGAGGTATTGAATACACCCATACCTATTCAGGTTTCAAACCAAGGTCAAGTGTTACCATGATTTGTGCGATAAACGAAGGCTAAAACTCGAGTTCTGAAAATCAGTAATCTTAGAAAGCCGTTTTCAATGACAAACGTTATTGTCCACCCACATAATAGTACACACCTTCGTGATTGGACGATATTTGCTATGTTTTCCATCCATAACTCAACGCTACAATTCAATTCTGAAAAAGGTGAACGCTTCCTCAGGCCTAAAAACAGGGTAGACCCAACGGCGATTACAACCGGGTAGTTACTTTGTTGCATTGGAATTGCATAGCCGGCATAAAGAGTAAATCGCAACGATTGAACGTGCGCTTTAAACACTTGCTAATTTCCACGCTTTAAATATGAATAGCATTCAGATGAGTTCAACTTAGTAGCGCGAGACACGGGGGAGACAAGGAAGCACGCGGTAAGACTTTAGTGCGTAGAACAAATGATATTCCAGGCTACTTTACCCTTTATATCGGCGATTATCAATCTCCCTCTGTAAAATATTTTTTACTCGGTGCACGGAAAACGACCTTTTAAAGTTGCCGCTGTCCATGGTAACGGCTGTGATAGGCTGAACCGGGGGAAGAAAGAAGCTAGCCTCGTTCAGAGTAACAGCGGTGCTGGAGAGTACACTCGTTGACGGATAGCTCCAGCCAAAACGGGACCTCGAACATTTTTATATGTATTTATTTGGTTCGCTTCAATTCCTCGTCTCAAACAAGATGTGACTATTTTCAGAGAACAGACTATAGGCTACCGTAGAATATTCATGTTGTTCAGGGTAGCCGGGAGAGAGAACACCGAGGTGTTTTCTGCCAATGGAAGTTATTGTTGTGAATTGTTTTGACTATGTTTTGCCGAAGTGAGTTTGTTTTTTGTTTGTCTCCATTCGTCGTGGACCTGTAATCTGGAATCTATCGACGAAATTCAGATTATCGAGGGAAAACCTGAGCGAGGATTCTACAAAACCAGAGAGCTCATAACAGACCGGGGATTTAAATCGTGTTTCGTGTGCTCCGAGAGAAGCGAGTCAAAGAAAGAAATTCATGTGGCCATTCTCTCTTTAACAAAACATTTTGGATTGCAGAATGAGCAAGGAAAGACCTAAGAGGAATATCATCCAAAAGAAATACGTGAGTAGCCACTTGCTTATTATTGATCGATGTGTATAGGCTATACAATTATTTGACCTTTACAAGTTTGCGCGTTCATTTCTTCTGTTTTCAAGAAAATGTATAAACTTTGAACATGGAGTAGTCTAGGCTTAAAGGTTCCCATAGGGGTGGCCTATTGGGTCCAAATTGCCTTTCGGATTGTGAAGTTCCAGAATGTGTTTATCTGTAGAGGTCTTTGATTACGAATATTTTTAACCAGTGTCAGTGTTGCTTCATTTCTTCAGCATCAGACAAGGCTATTTCTTTGATCAACTCACAATGGAATGGCATGCGCATTCTGAAAACATCTCTGTACAAGATAATAACCGATTTATTGTGTTAGGTTTATTAATTAAGTCCGAATTTTCCACAGGAGCAGGCTAATTGCTCTCAGAATGGCTTTGTTTGCTCCGATAGCCTCTTTCAGAGCCGTGAAGACAGACAGCCATGGCTGATTCCGGGTTCTGTACCCCATACTGCGCAGCCTTTCTTAAACTATGGCATTCATAAAATGTTTTTCTGTCAGTTATATCGCAAAAACATTCACATAAGTTATCTTGATGTGACCTGAGTGTAGCTGAATATCACGGTCCCACCATGACGAGTGGACCAGTCTCTTTAATTTTCTTAGTGAGGAGAGCGCGCAGAAAGGGGGTCACGCAATTTTACATTTCCGTTCCCTTTACAGTAATTTACAATCACAGTCAAACGCTCTGGAGTTACCACTGTGAAATGTTTGTTTACTAATATTTTGGTGCGATAAAATGTCTGGTCGTTTTAGTTTGATGTAGCATGTCTCTGTGTGACCTCTGTGAATGGGAGATATTGCAGCAGCCTGAGGTTGCTGAGCCAGAATGTTAACGCTTCTCGTACATTTTTTTCTAAATTCTCGGGGGATCCGGAGTTAATAGTTTAAGCAGACGAGAGCCCCTGGATGCAGCTAAACTAAACGTTTAGGGGTTTAGTTTATTAAGCGCTAGGTTGTTTATGGTGTCATTGTAAGAAGGTACAGTAGTGTTTCAGTCGCATTGCAGAGGCAGCCTACATGTGAAGGGGAAGCGAGAAGCGACCATTTTCTTTCTGCAACTACATAATACCTGCGAATTTGTCAGAAAGGGGCTACACACATTTTTTTGTAATTTAGAGACTTTTAGCATCGTACAATTCGTGACTACAAGGTTTTAACTGTACAAAAACATGTTTAAAAACAGGAATAAACTAAACAAAGACTAAGCTAATCTTTAACTGACACACTCGGCTCATCGGTTGGCCGAGTTTAACCCTTACATTACTGTGTGCCCTTGTGAGTTTTCGTGCGTGTTGCTAATAGTTAGTATACTATGTAACAAATTTCGCCCCTCATTATAATGGACATTATAATATTGTGCTTATGTATTCATTTCCCTAGGCTAATACATGCGGCAGCTCAATTGGCGGCTATTGGTTGAACTTGTTATTCCAGTTTTAGATATTAGTTTGCAGTTTTTGTAAAGACGTTTACTGAATACAATATTTAATGATTGAATCTGACTTGCAGGCCAGGTGTAGTTACGTAGAATTCGTACAATGTGACGTCACCGATGTTAGATTTTAATGCATTCCCAAAGTCGACTGTGTTCTTTGTTTGGTGTCAGCCTACTCCAAGACAATATGACAATATATATCTATTCAATATATGTCATTTTTGAATTATTCAGAACATTATTTCAGATCCCTAATGGACTTTTTTTATTACCTTTCTTAAGTACACAAGAAAAAGACATTTTGGCCTGATGCTGACTAGGCTTACATTGATTGGGGCCCACAATGCACTGAGATTAATCAAAGCCCATTTGTATAGACCCTTATAACAGATTGTGGCCTTCTTTTAGCATTTCACTTTTAGAACGTGTAACATTATACTTTCTTATTATGCACTGATGTGTGAAATGCTAATATTAAACCCATGCTTTTAATTGAACCATTGTGACACATGCTCAAACGTTAGCTTGTGAAAACTGCCATGGTATTTAAAACAAATCAATGTGTCATTCAGAGATTTGGGTCAAATCAATTCACTACATTGTTTTGGGGAATGGTGAGATCATCTGACAGTAAACACAGGCTCACAAAAAAAACCCTCAAGGCTGAAGTCTAAAATTGTATATTCTATTTTTGTGCTCTATTCCTAACTTTTTGTGTAATTATATATTGTCTGCTCATGTGGCCTAGTGTATGAGCAACCACATTTCCATCCACAGTTTAGTATGCAAGTAAATTCAAGTTGTGTATAAAAAATTTCATGGTGTGTGATTAGAATGTATTTCCTTATGGTAGAATATTTTTATTGGAAATGACTTAAAGCACACATGCTGATGGCATAAGAATCATGAAGTGGAGTTGTGTGTTGATTATGTTCTGCTGGCCAAACACACTGACCCAGGACAGCATGCAGTTTATTAGGCTACTGATGAAAGATGTCAAGATTTACTTCACAGGGTGGTGAAAGTAAATGGAATAAACTTAATCCTCGTATCTAACCATTAGAGGATCTAATTCAGGTGAAATAATTTTTTATGCCTTGTGACAAATACAAATAACATTGTAGAATAATGAAGCTGAAAATGCAATGTAACACATTGAAATTGAGAGTTGTATTGGAGACGTGGAAGAAGCAGCATTATGTGCCCTGTCATGTCACAACGCATTGCTTCTTATCTACTTTTTAATCTCTTTGGTCACAACACACCACAGTTTGGAACATTTGCATATTTCTGTTATCCAGATTTCAGAATACTGACATAGAAATCTGTCCCCAATTAGATGGAAACCTAGCATGTGTGTCTGTGTGTGTGTGGAATTGGACTATATAGAACATGGCTGTCACATCTGCTGAGGTGCAGCAGCTGTGGTTGAAATTTGGTTAGGCCAAACCATGCAAACAACACAACAACCTGGAGATGCTCCCACCGGGCCCCCACTCAGAACACTACACCCCCCTCCCCCTGAACAACTCTTGGCCCCTCTGGTTTAACCTCCCCTTAATTAGCGTTAGACAATTAACCATGCTTGGCTTAACCATGTCCCCTGGAACAGACAGTTGTTATTCTTCCCCCCCATGCTCCGTCCATGTTATTAAAATTCATCAGTCAAAAAAAAACCTCTAATAAAAGTAAACAAGGAACGCAATTACCGCACCTTTTGATAGGACGCATGTGTAGAACAACCCAACAAACGATGTTTTTCTTAAAATGAATCTGTTTCTCTCACCCTTTTGACTATTTTCTTTATATATTGTGATTTGGGGGATGTAATCTGGGTAGCAGCATTTAACTTATTTGTGGTGTTGATTTGTTTGACTGAACGTGGCACTGAAAGGAGAGAAAAGGCCTTGGCTGTAAAATACCGGTCTCCAGTTCAGTCAGCGTGGAGCTGGACTTGCCTCCCAGCGGAGGATAGAGCTAGCTGGTGCGTTGGCCCTAAGTGTTGTGGGATAGATCTGCCTCTGTTTCAATCTGCATGGAGTTCCGCCTGGCCTCCGTCCCGGTGCGGTGCAGGGCTGTGTGGTGGGATAAGCACAGCTGCTACAGGGGTCTTTACAAATGTAAAGAAGCTGTCAGTGTTTGTTTCATCAGGCGCACAACTGATGAGGGCCAAGATGAAGAATCTACTGCAGTGTGCCGAGCACAAAAAGAGGAAACAAAAATAGAGCGAGTGTGGGGCTAGGGTCAAGGTCTCTAAAGGCCCCGTTCCCCCACCCCCTGTCAGTCCTTCAGCTTTACTATTTAAATGTGGGCCTTGTGTCCACCCGGGAAGGTTTCTGTGCCTGAGCCTGAATGTGCTTCATTTAATCCTCTTTTTTTTTTAAGGCAGATCTTTCTTTTTAACCCCCTGTTTGCTTCACCGTTGGATCACCGCAGAGTTCACGTTCCCCAAGAAGGTCTAGTACTGTAACTGGCAAAGTCTAGTACAATTTCTATAGGAATGTATGTACTTAGACATTTCCTATTCGTTCCAGGTGGGTCAGGTGACATTCTTCATATGGAGGGAGGCACCGACTCGGTATGTGGAGAGGCCGGTGTCTTGGAAGCCAGGCAGTTGGCAGGCAGCCTTCTTCCCTGTTGTAGTCATTTTTGTATTTATTCAGCTCTTTTCAGCAGTTGTCCAACAGTTCATTGTCGCGGTCTGCCAACAGACGGTGTTACACTTTACCGCACCGAAACAGGAGCTCCCCAAACTGCCGGTTTGAATTTGTACATCCAGTGATCAGCCACCGCCAGCTCATTGCTTCTTCCCCCTCCTCCCCCCTGTCCTGGTTTATGGCAGCCTTGCGTCACACAGACCGCCCCGGCTACCCTGTGGTGTAACGTGACCTTCGCTTATCAGCTGTTACCGTTGCAGCCCAATCTGGGCAGCGCGGCCCCAGTTCCTCCTCAGTCGGCGAGGCCAAGATGTTTCCAAGAACCCGTGCAGATGGAGCCGTGCCCTACCACGCCAGAGTGCCATAGTTGTTCTGCACCCGGTGGATAAATGCTGCTTAAGGAATGTGCTCTACTGGCATGTCATAAAGATGGGTGTGACAGTGTTGATAGTGTAGGAAATGACTCCGCATCTGTGCTGAGAAGGTTCTTTTATTCTGTGCTTCTGTGTTAAATAATTTGGTGATGGAACAATGTCTTCAGCTTTTCATTCGTTTATTTGGCCTATACTTGGTAGCTAAAAGCTGAGTTGCATTTCAGAAAACATACTTGTCTATAAATGCAATGCCATATCCAAAGAGGTATTGGATCATGGATCAGTGGAGCTTCAAAGCTTTTATTTTTCATGGTCAGCTGGACTGCCTCCGTTGGGATGTCACAGAGGCTCTCAATTTGTTGTCGTTGGGCTCTATTGAAAAAAGATTTGGGAAAATACCACATGCGCTATTAGTTTTCTATGTTCGGTATACAACATCTGTATCCTGTCTTTACAGTTTATAAAGAGCCAAGTAGACATAAAATAAAATAGTCAAATACTGCGCTATATTGTTCGCACACATTTCTTTTTGAAGGTATTGAGTTGGTCATTGCACAATGTTCTTTTGATTAAATCAACCATAATTTTGTGTACTTGGGATTATTTGCTTTTCCTACAAGATCCGCGTTTATGCATACTGGCAGAGGCAACCAGGTTTTTTGTCTTAAATACTCAGGTAGTTGGTGTAGGTAATTATGCTGTTAACTTTAACTGGAGCTGTGGAAGCAAAATAATTCCATAGCATCACAGATCCACTACCATATTGTACAGTTGGTGTTAGGTACTTAGATAAAAAAAAAGGCTTTCACATTTTCTCATGTATTTCTGCTGACCATAGTGCAAGTTCATTTGTTATATCCAGACATTGTCACCTGGATTGAAACCAGTGCCACAGTCTAAAGAAACTGGAAACATTCCCTTTAACAAAAGTTAGTATTTTTTAAACAACCATTTTTTGTGTGATTGTTCATGGTTTCTAAACTTCTCAGGAATCCACAGACCGCTCATGTTTTGGTCAACTAATACATTTTTTTACAAACAAAACGTGTGCATGTTTCGGGGTTGAAATCTGAGTGTTGATAGTCTGACATGTTTAGAATATTGGCATTTTCCAATTTATTGTGATACGTTAGCTCAGTATCTCCATTTCTTTGTTTCTTTACTATGATTGTTTTTGCCTGTCTTTATCAAGGGTGCCAGTCATTTGAAGTGACCACATATCCCATAGATGAGAAATTCTTAGTTAAAGTACTGCTATACTTTTCTCCATGATTTATGTTCTCCTGCTGTGGGTTTGGCTGGACATCTGACCAGTCCTGAGAGGAGACCGTGTGGTTTTGCAGTGTGGGTGTGTGCTCGCCACAGCTTATCCTGCCAGGATCCCATAGAAGTTGAATCAATTGTTCACACATCTTTGGGTTGGTCCCAACACTCTTCAACACTGTGCAAGAAGGTGCTAGTAGATAGGCTTCTTGGGTGTGACTGGAGAGCGGGGATTATGACGAAAGGGCTGTGGCAGACCCCAATCACCTGCTGAGGTTCTGGCCACTGAGACGTTAAGTCCCTTGTGACTGTAAAAGCGAATGGAACTGTACTACGGCATCGTGTCATGTAACCACGCAGATTCCCTTGGCTGGCCTGGAGCTAAGCCTGTCAGTCATATACTCTGTCAATCTGCTGTTGTCCCAGATCCCCCCCATACCACACTGACTTGTCTTCATCGGGGAGCTCTAAGCCTCCATGGATAAAACCGCAGTATGTTAGTATTTAATGTTAATAGGGGTTCATTGGACCCATATCTGGTTTTGAGTTACAGTGCACTCATGTCTAAACTCTGGAAATGTTGTTACAGGTTCTGGATTTCATTCCGTACTAATCATGTGTGGCTGTGTTTAATATATATATCCCTGGATTGTATCTGTGTTTTTTTTTGCCAGATAACTCCACATGGACCTTTGGCCTCCGCTTGGCCAAAGATTGGCATGCTGCTGACTTATCCGCAGATATTTCTTTCCTTTATGTTTGAGCCAAAGCGTTCCTCGGCAGATGTCACATTTTACTGTGACTAGGACAATTCTGTTTTAGTATTATTATCCCTCTTTCTTTTTTTTTACTGCGGTCGTTTAAGACACGCTTGGGTTAATGCTGCCTATTCAACGCGCACCGGCCCCTTCTGAGAACAGCTCTAACTCCAGGCGTCCGGCAGCTCCCCTCGGCTTACCACAATAATGAGCTGGTGCAGTAAGTGGCTGCACTCTGTAGAGCTGTTTGCCGGAGAAGTTGGGTGAGCTGCAATCGGCTTTGTGTGAGCTATGTGCAAAGTGAAAGTGGGCTGAGGAAGGGGGGAGGGGGGGGGCAAGAGAGAATCGTAGCTTAAAGGTGTAGAGGTAAGAAACGGTTGATTTGATGTAAAAAAAAAAAAAAATCAGGTTAATGGATACAAGTTACCAAGTTCCAGCTCTGTGTGCTCTGCCACTATGAGAACCGCCTCCATGAGAAACACATTAGTCTCCCGCTCTGTCTTGTAATTGAATACCGAGCGGCTCTTTTTTTTTTTTTCTTCATTCACTCAGTGTCATTACTCAGCAAAGTACAAAGAGCGATGTCGTTTCCAGGGATCAGCGTGAGAGTGGAGGCTCAGCCGCCCCCCCCCCCCCCCCCCCCCCCCCCCCCCCCTGCCGGAGAATCTTCCGGTGACTCCGTGGCTGCGGGTCTGGCCACGCTCGGCGCTCCTGTGACTATTTAGCGTGTTAGCTCTGTTTAGTTTGTTTACCTATTCATCATCTCTTTGGCCGGGGGGGGGGG
>JACXGK010004185.1:0-20299 GCA_016801125.1 Novumbra hubbsi | reverse complement strand
TATAAGCAGGCACCTTTTGCTTTGTCCCTGTGGGCGTTCAAAGACGTGGGGCCAGGTTAGCCATACGTTATGTCCGCCATGGGGCTCGGCGATTTTTAGTTTCGGCAGCCTGAAACGCGTCAACATGGAAGGTGATTCACAAGATCATTATTTGTCTCCCATTCATCAAGCACTCTGACGGCATGTGCAGTACAAAATATACGTTATGATATGGCTTAGATTAGGTTTTCAGTATACCTTGTCTCCTCCACATTGTGCCCTTATCTTACATTTTGAATCCAGATTCTGGGGCAGTTATTCAACAACCGATCCAAAATGGAGAAAAGGTCAAACCAACAGGCTAATCGAAGGGATCAGCATGTTTAGTGTAACACTTTTAGGAAATGCTGATTGTTTAGAAGTGCCAATGCACACTGCAAGCGGTCTGAAGCCCAAAGCACATGGCTGGCCCCAGATCAAATATAATCCCCCAAGGCTCCACTAAAAACGACCTGTGACATTTAGGAAACTAAACTGGATAGAAATAATTCAATTCTGGTTGCGGGTGGAATTTCAACCTTTAACGTTCATAATGACAGAGCCTGGTCTGGAAACTGATCTTAAGGTTGATCACTTTTTACAGGAGACGTAGCTACGCAGTACGCCCAGAGAACGAAGCATAATCTCATTCCTTTAGTAAATTACGGATGTTATTCATTTAGGACAACTGAAATCTAAAGAGATTTAGGTCTGTTGTAAAATGAGACATTGTTCTCTACATTTTCACATTCAGGCCGAATTTATTCTGCCTCCTGCCATGTATTGTAAATAAAATCTCAAAGTCCCCTGAAAATCCCGTTGCGTACTAATCAGAAGTGTTTTTAATACGCCATTGCAAAGCAAGGGGGGCCTAGCCAACCCGTTCCCATAGCAACTGCTGTAGCAGCAAAACGGAGTGTCGTCTGTCTGTTTTAGAATCCGAGCTGAAGTTACAGACACAAACTCCTGACTGAATTCACCCTGGCTGTTGTGGTGAACAGACTCAGGCCTCACTTACTGTGGTGAGATACGTGTGTCAATTCACGTTGCTCCTTCAAGTAACTGAGACTTGGCCTGCCGGGCGAAGACGCACACGGCCCGTCCCCCGTAATGGCACTGAATATTCCCAATGAAACCGGTAAACCATCACCTGCTACTGGAAATGAGAGTTCTACTGAAATCAAGAGTGCCATTATTACTCACATCAGTCATTGTTGCCACTTTTACTTTGACCCGAATGAGGTGCCGGTGGAGTACAATCAACTATTTAGTTCCCTCGGGCTGAGTGTTGAATGGTCTTACTGGCTCGGTGCTCTGACATAGTGGAGTGGAACCGTGGTGAGACTCTCCTACTTCGAGGTCGGCTGGGTACCTTTATGGCGGCACAACCTGGCAGACCCGCTGGCAGAGGCGGGGGGCAGCCACGGCCTGTGGCGCCGCGTGACTGCCTGGGCCGGATGACGGAACCGGAGTTGTGTGACCGGCTCTCATTTTGACTGTGACACGAGCAGAGGATCCTGTAACTGGGTCCGTGAGAGGGGAAGCCGTGGCAACCGGGTGCGGCCGTCGTCACCGCAACCAGTTTGGCGTGCCTGGAACATTGATCACCTACAGCAGGTTGTTCAGGAGCTCAATTACCAACTAAAGTGTGTGTGTGCGGTTGGGGGAGAGCAGGAGGCATGAGTCAATGCTGCTGCTCCTCTCTAACTCCTTCTATGACTCTCCACTAGATTGTCTGAAAAACCTTCCCTCCCTCCTTCCTTCCGTGTCTGATCTAATGGCGTGTCATACATCATCATAACTGACTGTGCAGGGCCCAGCAGTATATCCGCCCCAACCCCTTGTCTGTCCACCCTCCCCGGGCCTCTTCCCCGGGCCTCTTCCTGGGTCTCAGGCCGCATCACGCTCCTTTGTCAGGAAACGGGCCAAGCACTGAGAAACTGTGAAAATCACTTCTTAATTGCCTTGTTTCTGCAGCTCCGTGCCTGAGTGAGGCTTTGGCGTCTAGCGTGCAAGTCTGAAAATAATGTGCGCCGCTCCGTTTATCGCCCTGCTTTTTTTTCTGAGGGCAGGGGCTGGCGTCCGTGCTGACTACAGGGGCTGGCGTCCGTGCTGACTACAGGGGCTGGCTTCCGTGCTGACTACAGGGGCTGGCTTCCGTGCTGACTACAGGGGCTGGCTTCCGTGCTGACTACAGGGGCTGGCTTCCGTGCTGACTACAGGGGCTGGCTTCCGTGCTGACTACAGGGGCTGGCTTCCGTGCTGACCACAGGGGCTGGCTTCCGTGCTGACCACAGGGGCTGGCTTCCGTGCTGACTACAGTGACACAGGCCTCAACTCTTTGTTCCTTGGGCCTTGTTACTCCGAAGAGTTCCGTTTCGCTGGGTTGTCCTCTATTAGTGGTGGTTGCGTTTGGGCTCGGAAGTCGGCGTCTGTGTTGGTTGTTGGGTTTTGAGCTGTTTGTGTTCCGTGGCGGACGGGGTCCCCGCTTTCTAGGTCAGCGAGAGGGAGAGCAGTAGCAGGGCCGGGGCCCCTCTCGTAGTCCTCTGTGGTCAGCCTCCTGTCAACTGTCTTTGTTCTGCTGCGGTCGCCTTTACCAGCAGAGTAACGGCTAATCTTATCTCCCTGACAGTTAGCATTACGCTGAGCCTCGTCCCTCCGATTATGCTGCCCCCTCCTCAGGCACCGCGGTTTATCGCATCAAAACTTGGCAAAAAGGAGAGCTTTAGTATCACGGGTAGTGGACCGGACCTGTAAAGTCCACGTCGGCTAATCACTAGCCGCCCGTATCTGTCATCCCCAGTGCGTCCTGTCAGCGACACGGGGCCTGTCCTCCAAGGGAAGAGGGGAGCTCACAACTTAAATCTCCACATAATTTCAGTTGGCCCAGATATCATTGGACCTGATGGTTGTTTTCCTCCGGCCAGCAGCCAGAGCAGAGCCGTGCGACGACAACGTAACATAATCATTTAGTCCCCTGGTGTCTGGCAGGCTTCTGAAATCCATCCGCCGGTAGATTTATGGGGCATGAATCTGTTGAAGCGACGGCTGGCGCTGGTTGGCACTTTTCCTCGTCTTGTAAATAACTTATCTCTCCGTCAGAGTGACATCAGAACCCAATAATATGGGTCTCTTTTCAGGGCAATTTGTTAGAACTTTTTTTTCGAAGGCGGACATCTCGTGAATTAAATAAATAGAAAAAGGCCGCCAGGCGTTAACGTGGAGGAAAACCGATTTAGCTACTGCTTCTTGAAAACGGATTGTATGGAAGCTTAATGTCCCTTTTTGCCCAGTCAGTGCCTCTTGACTGTGTCCTAGGTGGTCCGCCATGGTGGAGCAACGACTCCATGACGCACGGCTGTAGCTGCAGAGCCCCGAACGCCCCTCCGTTTCGGGGTAACCCAGTAACCCTGCTGCTTCCTTCCCTTGCGCCTCCCCACCGCAAACCCCTTTTCTGACGCCGGTGGAGTGGCTTCGTGAGCACGCTGCCGCCACGGTTCCCCCTGACTGTCAGGCGCTCCGCTCGGTCGTGAGCGACAACTATGGAGTGTCGTCGCCCCCCGCCACCTCTCTCTCTGTCCTCAAATCAAACGGTGTGAAGCTGCCAGGCTGCTGAGAGCGACGTCTCGGCCTGCTTGTGGCTGAGTCCTGGCGATCCTTCGAGGTTTAAGGGAACCTCTGTGATGTCTCTGTCTTTGTGCCTCTTTGCCTGGCCTCCCCAGAGGCTCAAGCTACACTTAAAAGACCGACTGTTGTAGACTCTCTTCAGTGCGTTCCAGCAAAATGAATATTTGAGTTTGACTATGTGATGTTTTTCAATGTTTTCATTGGAGTCGTTCGCTTGCCTTTTCATTTGTTCTAAACGCCTAAATGTTAACGCTCTAAACATCCGCCGTGCTTCATGCTAGTTTAGTTTAACCTTCTCCCTCCTCACCAGAGAAAAGCTAGTCTAAATCGTGGTGTTGTTTTATTTCGCCGTCCTGTGAAATAAAATTAGTTGGAACGCTGAAGCCGCTGGTGTCTGACTTGGCTGTGTGTGGATAGAGTGTCGTGTGTGTGTGCACTGTGCATTTTCTCTCTCTAAATGAGGGCATTGATGTATGAATAACCTGTCAGGAGGAATTGATTACAAAAGCATCCGTCTTCTCCCTCAAACACGCAGCTTTTCTCCCCTCCTTCCCCTCCCAGTGAGCCCAGAGATTGACAGCCAAATGGAGGTTATCGCCAGTAGGAAGTCTTGGCGTTTAAACCTCTCCCTCAGTCTGCTACGTTTCTGTGCTCAGGGCCAAGTGTTTTCTCTCTCACTTTCTCACTCACTCGCTAGGATTTGATGAATAGCTTTTAATAAAAGGTTTCCTTTGGCTCTGAGAAATAACCGAATGTTCAAGGCTAATTGTGTGAAGAGCAGCACCGTTACTGCCACTCCAGAACCTTTCGCTGTGGTTTCACTCTCACCTCCCCTTTCACAATTCGACCTATATATGGGTAGAACGTGTTAGATTTGGACACTGTATTGGAGTACAGTTGCTGTACAGCAGAACTCATGACTTCAGAGCTGGCATCACTGCGCTGTGTTTTTTGTTTTTAACTGACAGCCACTCTGACACCCGAGTTCCCCCAATTTTTGCACTGATTTGCCCCACAAATTTGTGGTTTTGGTGCGAGAGTACTGTAAGGATTATAATAAATGCAAGACACCGGTGTTTGCCAATGTGAAGTATAGATTTCCATATCATAGAAATGTGTCATGTTCAGTGTCAACATTTAGAATCGCTAGATTTCTGTAGTTTCAAGATGAGACATTGTCATACCCTGGGTTGTTTTGAAAAGAATGAACCTGCGTTTGCCTGCTGTGAGAAGTTGCAGCTGAATACAAAACTAAATGCACCCATGACGCCTTTCCAGTGTCCACGGTAATTGCAATCTGTTTCTATTGAACTGCCTTTACCAAGCCTAACCAAATGAACAAACACTGTAATGGTCAGTGCAGTGAAAAGGTCCCGTTTTGGGTTCAGTGGTCAAATTCACTTATGGTGCAACAATGTCTCCCCATAATCTGGAAACCCTCCCATTTTATGGTTTTGAATATGCTTTTTCTATTTTCTGTGTAAAATGTGCCGACTCCCACCTCTGTAAAGGGACATTGCACTCTCCCTTTTGCTAGCTGTGTTTGGCTGCCACCCATTCTGCAATTGTCCGTTCTGAAAGAGACCCTGTCAGTGTCGTGTGTGTCTGGGAGCGAGAGCGAACCTGTCCGGTCTGTCCCACTTACATAATATTTGCAGGGGTTTTGCTCGACACTTTGGTCAGCAGTGTGTGTGTTTGTGTGTGTTCCAGCCACGCGTAACATAGCCCAACTGTATGGTAATTGGAGATCAGTGATTGTACAGCAATGATTCTACTCTGAGCCCCAACATGGATTTGGAAAGCACCTGGACTTCTATCCCCTTCAGTCATCATTCAGCTCTTCTTACAGTCGCTGATTGGCAGATGGGTGGCCACATTTAATTAGCTATGTTGCTGAAGCTGTTTACAAATGATTAGGAGTGCTTGGGTGCGCAAAGTTTAGAAAGTAGTAATATTTACCTCTAAAGATAAACAAAGCTGTTTACGATTAACAAACTAAAATGTTCAGTATACCATACCACTAGCCAGTTTGCTGAGTGTTTTGGTTCTATTGATACTTTTAGCACTACAAGTGTGTGCTCATTAATCTTAGAATGTACATAAACCGGTAAAGACCTGTTTTGAATTGTATTGCTTGTCAGGGATGGGGGAACCCCCCCCGCCCCCAACCACAAGCTTAAATGAGAAGCATTAAAAATATTTGAAATGTCTGAGTACTCTCTGAAGTGACTGAATTGGAAATTCAATCTCACTAATCCGAGTTATTTTATTTCCTCAACCAACGTTGATACTGTATGTTAGAGACACATGTTTCATCCTAAATAATCTTTATAATTCTTACTGAAATCCCAACGATTTCATATGTTTGAACATTGCGGGTTCTGTGGCTTCTAATGCTACAGCACTAGCTTGGCTAACCTAAGGTTCACTAGCTGCATGTTTCAGGAAGAAAAATAGCAATGCTAACCGAACTCTGACAACGATTGTGCTGTCTGTTTTCTGTTTCTCTTGCTTGCTGGCTCACTCCAGGCTGTCAGTTGCACTTTTCTGGCTTGCAGCCTGGATTAAACAGTATGCGGACAAAGGTCTTCTATGCCTTCTTTAGTATAGCTAATGAATTTACAAAGAAAGATGAGACTGAAGAGGATGGCCAAGCCCAGTGTCAATGTATTTTATTTCTAACTGGCTCTTATTCTTCAAGGCTGTTTGGACAAAGGCATTGGTGAATAGGGATGTATGAGATATGCACAGCTGTGCTCTTCTGAATAGAACGTTTCCTCTATGAAGCCACTACAGACAACTGAAAGAATGTTAGGATTAGAATTGGATCAATTTCTAAACACAGGTTGAAGCATCAACACACACTTTATATTGGAATATTCCTGTATTATTTACTAATGTGTAATATTATAATCTTTTAAAACTCAAAAATGTTGGATTTAGTATTGAGTTATTTAGCAAGCACTCTTGTCCACAGCGACTTACTAAAAAGAGTTGGTTTAACCATTTTGTGCAAGACCATAACATTTGTCTCTGGGATTTGAACCGGCAACATTACCGGGACTGGCACTACACTAACCGCTAGATTTTTTTGGTGACCTACAAAGTCAATCAATAGTAATTCAACTGCCTGTTCACTGTAGCGGGCTTAAGCCATGAATCACAGGCTCTACTGTCCTCAGAACAGCTTCCTGCTCATCAGTCTTCACATGCACACGCCTTTGCTCATCTCTTCCTGGCTGATTGTGTCTAGGGTTTCCGTCACTGTCTATCTGGTGAGAAATGAGTGCTGGGCATCGCAGGAAAAGGCCTCCAGATGGCCCTGGACCTGCTCAGGCAGGAGCTGGATGGGTTCAAGGACCACGGTCATGTGTCTGAGATGAGTTGTCCAGTACTGCCCGCTGGCTTATGTTTCCCGCATTGTTCAGACATCTGTTACAGCCAACTCTGTGACTATGGTGTCAGAAGCTGGTCCCGTGTTTTGTCTTTACAAATGAGCGATCGTTATTGCCGCCAAACATTCTACTATGAGAGGATTCCGCTGGTAAACAATTGCAATCATATTCAAATGTAAAAAATATATGTATTTTTTTCGTCAGGGAAATGATAGCCTCAGCTAAAGTCAATCCTGACTCTGGTGACAAATTAAAACGGTCTACTTTTATGTGCATGGTTTGATGATTTGCACGATTAAACCGAGTATCCTTGTCAGAAAACACACACACAGCTGTTCGTAGCGGTGCAGCTTTTTAAGATGGCTGAGTTGTTAGATGGGCTGCTGTTAACACCTCTCTGTGCTGAACGGAAGGGGGCCTCTCTTTGTTGCCGATCTGCTCCGCTCCCCTCGCTGGAGTAAGAACAGAATAGGCCAATGGTAGGGAGGGACTGAAAGCCCATGGCATAGATATCTACATTGACCGATCCCACTTATCAATGTCTAACTCTCCACACCTAATGAAACTGGACTTCACCTGGTCTGCTTTGGGGCTTAGCGTTCACAGAGGAATGAACCATCTGCCTTTTACTCCCAGTTCACTTCCCGTGGTGATGATTGAAAGTAGGTCAGAGCGGAGACCTTGTTCTGTGCTGCCTCAGCCTCTACTCTGCCTGTTTCGGTCCTGTGCTGCCACACGCCTCAGCCTCTATGCTGCCACACGCCTCAGCCTCTACCCTGCCTGTTTCGATTCTGTGCTGCCACAGCCCTCAGCCTCTACTCTTCCTGTTTCTGTTCTGTGTTTCCTGCCGTCAGTAACCAGATTGACCTCCCGCTGGTTTTCAGCCGCCAGACAAGGGGCCCAGAGTGTCCGTCCGTGCGTGTATGTGACCACTGAACCCCTGGGTTTAGAAGGGCCTGTTTAGTGTTGTACTGAGTGTCGCAGCCATGACACTGTGAGGGTGAAGGATGTATATAGATAGCTGGGGTAGTTTTGGAAGCTTATCGACAGACACCCAGGAAAAGGGTAAACAGAACAGAGGGGAGAGAGAACAGCAGAGGGACAAACAAGAACACTTGGTCCACTAAGAGAGAGAAGCAAGCGATTTATAAAGGGCCTGCGAGGAGGGAGAGAGCAGCATGCTGCTGTTGTTAGGGGATGGCGGGAGAGTAGGCGGAGACAACCACATGCCTTGGCCAATTCGTGACGAGCCGCACATTCTCTGTTCCGCCTAATTGGCTGACGTCTCTGTGGCAGAAAGATGTGTTTAGGATGAGCTGGTAACGGTGTAACCAGACTCTTTGGTGAGGATGCCTCTCGCCCCAGGGTATTGTCATGTATATGGATGGTAAATACGCTCTCCAACCCGACAAGGCACTGCAATGGCCCCACAGCTCTCAGGACACAGTCCAGCCCAGGCCAGTTCTGCTCATGACTACTGACAGACAAGCACCCAGAATGTAATGATGGAGAGATCATGACTGCTAACCACATTGAAGGCAGAGTTCAGAACAAACTGTCAATAACATATGATTAAAAGACACCGCCACAGACACTGTTTAGGAGGTTGCACCTTTCTGAGAACTGCATCGAATCACCAATTTTGAAGTCTACAAATGGCAAGTCTTTTAACACAACTGTGACGCTTTAAAAGTTGTCAGTTCTCCGTAAGTCCTCGCTGTGCTTCTCTGTTCCTTTCCCCACATTCTACAAACCCTGTTCCCGACACTTCTCTTCATCCATAACTTCTTCTTTCGGACCTGGCCACATTTACCAGGACACCCTGGCACGCAGAAAGACACGCACACGGCAGTCTAAGAAGACCGTTTCAGTCACTACTTCTCCTTATTTGCTCCTCCTTAGATGGCTGGCTTTTCTTTTGTCACAGTAGGTGACCAAGCAACCCAGCCCCTGTCTGTTAGCTGAACTTGGACAATTCAGCTAACGCTTAGTTAGGTAACTTCCCATGAGTCTCTGCCAGAGGAATGGGCGGGTTTAATGATTTCTACATATGGGAGCGCTAGCTGGCACTGTTGCATGCAGATGTACAGTGTTTTCTGTGGCGACCCCACAGGATTTCTTTTGTTCTTACTCTACCGCCACTTCCTGCACAGAACCTCTGGGATGGTTACATCACTACTGTGGCATTGTGGGTCATGGATCAGGGTCCATTCAGAAAGGCACCCCGAAGGAGGGGAGATCCCTACTGTCGTCTGACAGGAAGATTGATGTTTCACTAGTTTCACAATGAGACAACCACCAAGAAAAGACGGTTGCGTTTTCAGAAGTAGAGAATGAAGGGGAATGTGGAAAAGAAACGATGTCAGTAGACTTGCAGGAAACATACTGATCTCCTTACCTCCTTTATCTGTGACCCAAGAAGTCACGCGTGTCTGTTGTCGCCCATTAGAAACTGAGGGAACAGACCAGGTCTTTTAGCGAGGCGTTACGTCATGTGGATTGTGATCTCGGAGAGGCGGCAACTCCGTGTGTGGGTGGGAACTGGGGGAAAAGTGTTGGTATGGAAACCGCTTAGGGTTGTTCCCTAGCCTTCTTTAAGGGGAATCCAATGTAGAATGGAGGGGCGTTGTACCATATCACTGAGGCCTTTATTCATAACTTAATTCATGTTATTATACGATTTCACACCCAACTACGCCGACCTGTTAGTTTCCTTAAAATCTTTGTTTTGGAACCCTGAAAACAAGACGCATTTGCCCAAAATTCTGAAATGACATAGATTGATTGAATTCTTCTGCTTGTATCAAGGGGTCATAAAAGATACTTTACCCTATCCACTGCGCAGTACTGTAAAAAAACAAAACAAAACGCTATTCTGTTGAAAAGCAGCTTTCACCCTACCCCCATAAACACAGAGACCTTCCTAAAAGCCAATATTTTAGACTCCGAAGAGTATGCAATACCACTGAAGATTTTATGGAATTGGCTGTTGAAATGAGAGAGCGGTTTTACCACGCGGGTGCCCTACAGGAAGCTACCAGCCGGCTTATGAAGTGGCACGAAGTAGATCCCGCCCAGAATTGTAGAAAAGAAGTGACTCACATCTTATTCGCCACACTCATGTCATAAAACCAGTTTTTAGTAAACATTGGCATATTTAAAAATCGTGGACTCTCCCTCATTTTTAAAGATCTGCCCCTGTCCTGTTTGTGTATAAACGGGGGAAAAACACTTGTCAGACCTTTTGGCCCATGCTGACTTTGCACGTCACAAGCCTACGCAAGCTCCAGAACAGAGGCTTTTAAGCCCCCTACTTGATGGAAACTACCACAGCCGTGGCGGTGCACGGTGCAATGACGATTGCAAAACCACCAGTTCTTCACATCCTCACACAAACGGCGTATTCCACATAAAACGTATAATTGCCTCCACGCGTGCTGCTATGTGCCGCGATGTCCATGTGGGTTCATGTATATTGGCAAGACCATGCCATAAGTGAACACAAGACCATGCCATAAGTGAACACAAGACCATGCCATAAGTGAACACAAGACCATGCCGTAAGTGAACACAAGACCATGCCATAAGTGAACACAAGACCATGCCATAAGTAAACACAAGACCATGCCATAAGTGAACACAAGACCACGCCATAAGTGAACACAAGTACAACACGTCTGAACGACGAGACTAATGCTGTACGTTTCAGTGACGCAGAACATGATATTTCAGCGTTGCGTTTTTTTTGTGGCAAGTTTCGCCCACCAGGTAGAGGAGATGATCTTTTAGGACCTTCACTTGAAAGGCCTTTTGGATCTTCACTTTACAAACCCAAGGGCTTGATTTTGATTTGCTTCTCTATTTGTAAAAGCGCCTTGTGACAACTGCAGACATAAAAAAGGCTTTGCAAATATATTTGATTGTGTGTAAATGTATTATCTTTCAACACGTTTTTTGGGTCTCGTTTTTGTCTAGGGACAGATTCTAGGAGACGCCTTTTTAGCTCCAACTAGAGTTTCATGGGGTATTAAACATATGTGAATAACGTGATCTGGCCGTGTATGGCAGTGTGGCTTTATCTAGATGTGAATGTCTATTGTCATGTTCATTCTCACTTCCTTTGTACTATAACTGTGGGTAATATTAGCGAAGTATAATGTACACTCTGTATTTTCATAAGATGGCATTATGTGATCTTGTCTGATTATTTATTCCATGCGTGAGACCTAATTGGTCCCCACGTGGCTCTGCTGTTTCGGTCTTGTAAAATAACCAGATGAATCCTTTTTCTTATATCTTTTTCCATGTTCCACGTGATGCGGACGACGTGGGGGAGTTTGTCCAACCAGAAGGCGGCACAGTTGAGCATTTCGGCGGTAGTGTGAAACCTAGGGAGAACTTAATCACAGCGGAATTACATGATGGTTATGCAGTGCTTCCTTCCATTTGGCTAACGCCAGGGGAACCTCCTCTGATGTCAGGTGATCCCGCAGAATGACCTACAGTGCTGTTTCGAGTGTTCTGAAGTGGCCTGCCGAAAAGGCAGTTTTAGCTGAAGAACAACAGAGGAAGGATTTAGAAACTCCCCATGGTTGTGTGTGGTTATTATGGCCATTGAGCACTGTCTGCTTCAGATCAAGACCCCACCATGGGAGGGGCTGGTTGTAGACCAGGGTTTGAGGGAGGTAGCGGTGGAAAAGACATCCACATGTGTTCTGTTGAGTGGTAAGAGACAACCACATTAGTAACAACAATAAACAAGGACAAATGAATGACAAAAGACAGGCCATCAGACAATAGCAATAACCTATTAATCAGTGTTTAAAGACAATAACAATGAACTATTAATTAGCGTTTAAAGACAATAACCTATTAATCAGCATTTAAAGCCAATAACAATTTAGTAGCAGTTTGAACTATTTGTATTGCATAACAGGACTATTTGGTGTGTGTGTTTGTGTGTCTTTCTACTGCAAACATTGACATATTTGTAGCCTGGTGTCTCTAGTCTCCCCAGGTTTTCCCCTTCCCAACACCGTTCTTCTTTTATACTGGACAGCCGTCTTAACAAACAGATGCCCCCGTGGGACTTAGTATGGCTCTGTGTGAGGAAGTTACAATGAAAGTGTGACTGTGATGTGTGATCTCGTGTGTAATTGGGGTTCTCTGGGTGGATGTGACACAATGATCTAGCTTGGTTTCTGTTTGGTAGCCTATGACAGCCCAGCACCACCCAGATCAATGCTCCCTTTTTTTCTAGCTCTCCAACTCTCTGGCTCCTTTCCTCATTCCTTCCCACTCTGTCATATAGGCTAGTTCAAACAGAGCGTCTGGCCCAGGGACGATTGGAATGTAAGTGCACAGAGGCTGGGTTCAACAATGCAGCGTCAGGACAGGAGGACACCCCAGAACGCTTTGTGTTTAACGTGAGGCCAACTTCCTTGTTCAGTATGACTGGGAGTGGTGGCGGCACAGAAATATCTCCATCGTAGTGAATTATACACACAATCGTAATGGATTTCAGCGAACTATTGCATGAAAACATGGCCCCACTGCTTAACAGTGATCCTACGAAGAGGGCCCGTAAATGAATGTATCTACAGCCAGTTGTAGTCTGTTACAGAGGTGGCTCCGACGATCAGGAGGGCGTGATGGACGGCACTGTTTTTTCTCTCCGTCTGGCCTAACTCTGTGGTAAATACAACATGACCAAAAAGCTGTTATTATTCTAATGTGGGGCCACAGCGGCATTCCGGGTGTTGAATATTTCATTGTAAAAGAGGACTGACGGCGTCGTGGCTAGAATGGAAAAGGTTTGATTAAGGATGCAGATCTACCCAGAACCTGCTCACCTGGCCTGCAGACAATGCATTCAGTCCGTCTTGTGGTATTTAAATTCCTAGGCAGTCAGTTCAGTGAACGTCCTCTCTACTCCACTCCCCCTAGGCCGAATGGCACCCAGCCAGCCAGAACAGTAATGTGGAAGTGAAGACTGATTTAAAAAGGAACACGATATGGGGGTGGAGGAAGGAGTTTCCTTTCCCGAAAAGGAAGCGTACAATTAGGAGTGGTCACGGTGGGAGTAAGGCGGGGACCGCCAATCCCCGTTTGTTTCCGTTTGATGGCACTGTCAAAATGGACTCCTATGTGGTGTGCCGGTACTTCATTGTTTCCGTGATTCCAGAGAACTTCTTTCCCACCAAGCAGAAATGCGCTCATGGAAACCTCTGCTGTCTTCAAAACAACGGTGATGTGAAACAATCATTCAGGAGGGCTGAGTCACACAGTCCTCAGCGTTTTCCTCCATGCATCACATCCACTCATTATAGGGGTTTAAACCCGAGTGGGTTGTTAGAAAGATTACATCAATCCATCTCAAGTGGGGTTTTTACTCATCTCTGCATAACAGAAGCGTCCAGCTTGTTGACTGATGTTTCTTAGAGCCTTCTCTTGGCTGTTACGCTAAAGGAAACTGGGGTTGTCACCAACGGAAACGCTTCAATAATCTCATCTCGCTGTCAGTGCTTTGTGGCGATGTCGAAAGCTGAACGTGTTCATCGATTAAGGTGTTTCACAGCTCCACGTGACCCAGTGTAGATTGGTTCTGTGGTGGGGCTGTTCCCCCCCCCGGCCTTTGGTCCAAGACCGCTGGCTGCCCACCACCACGTCACTGTGTCTCTGGGGGATACCGTTGCCTGGCTAACGTCAACACTCGTCAAGGACGGGAGGATGCGGAAACGCAGTTAGGGCCTAACCATTAACCATCAAAGACTAACGACCTCCAGTGGTTTCTGGAGCAGGTAGGGGCCCAGCCAGCCAAGCATCCCAGCCAGGAGGATGTGACACGGGCAAGGCCGGGAGGCCTTCGGGGGGGGGTTCAGTGAGTGGGAAAGAGGAGACTGGTCAGACGGTGGTTAGTTTGATTAATCAGACACTGAGCTGGCATGGGTGGTCTGTGTGTCAGTGTTGCCTGCAGTCAGTCGCCATATTCCCTGAACTGACTGAACATCTGCGGCTTGGTTTACCAACTGGCTTTGCTGAGTCATGGTGGTTGGATGTGTATAATTAAGAAATGGTGACTTCTTGTCTGGCACTCTATTGGAGGTCACCATAGATCTTCACTGTAAAGACCCACAAAGACATGGCAGTATATTCCTGTTATTTGTCAGTATGGGGTCCCAGCAGACTGCAGTGGTAGGTTCTCTTACTCCCTACAGAGAGCAAGTAAGGGCTGACTCTCTGTCCAAAGCCTTGGTGGGAAGACAGCTCCAGCATGAGACTGATGATTCAATGGTGTTTGGTAAGCAAGCTGCTAGAGATGTTGTAGTACTCCTATATGAACGTGAAGTGTAGGTAAGCTGAAGAAATCTGTGGCTCGTTCAACTTTTACTTTTAAATTACGATCACTGACTCAGTGAAATCACGTTATTGCTTGTACAGAAGTACTAACATTAATTTAGGGCCATAGAGCCCTGCCCATAGGAGACAGCTTATTTAAATACACTTTGTTTACCTTGGAAAGTTCATGTTCATTTTTGTACCATTCCTTGATTGTGTTTTATGCACTTATAAACAGTGTGTATGAATGCTCACCGTTTTGGTTTTGCTGTAGATGCAGGGAGTGTCCTAGCCATTCCTTGTATTTGATCTTATGCAAAACTAGCACAGCTTATGTAACACGTCAAATCATCACCAAGCCATTAAGTAAATTAATCAAATGACCTAGTTCAATGTTACGAACATCTGGGCCCCCCTGAGGAAAGGTTTGAGAACCCTCTCTCTCCACCCACTGTGCAGCTCAGTATCTCTCTCCACCCAATCTACCGCCCCGCATTCTCTCCACCCACTCTACCGCTATGCTCTCTCCCCACCTGCTCTACCGCTCCGATTTCTTTCCACCCGCTCTACCGCTATGCTCTCTCTCCACCCGCTCTAGGACCTCAATCTCTCTCCACCCACTCTACCGCTCCGCTCTCTCTCAACCCACTCTCTCCACCCACGTTTGCGATAACATGTGCACTGGTACTACAGAACAGCTGTAGAGAACAGAGTTGCTTCCTGTGCAGTACTGTATCACTGAGCTTAACAGCTTGCGCTCTGGACTCTATTAAATATGTATATGTTACCTTTAAATGCAAAGTGATTCACTGTCCTACAGGATAGTGTGAGATCTTTCTTTCTCAGCTCTCCATCCATCCTGCCTTGAGGAGCTCTGCCTTTCAGTCAGGCACAGAGAGACCAGGTTAAAGTCACCATATGGAGCCGTAGTCAAGCACTCCTCAGTCTCTGTTCAGTGCTTAAGAGGATCACAGTGCTGCAAACGGAACTATTCCAAGGTTAAATGGCAGATGCTGCTGTGGTTTTAGCTGGATGTGCATGTGGATACGTGTTGGCTCCGGTGGCTTTCCACCCCAACCCTTCCAGGCTCAAGCTGTCATCATTCACATGTAATGTATAGCGGAGGGCTATGGGGGATCTGGGTTCTGTCATACGAGTCCATAATCATTGATGTCCCAGTTACTGACTGACTCCCCTGTTGTCCCAACGTGGCCCTGCTTCCTGCCCTCGTCCTAGCAGTTCTCACTGCAGTGTTTTTCCTGGGCTTCTTTCTGCCTGTCTGTGCATCTTTCTGCCTGTCTGTGCATCTTTCTGCCTGTCTGTGCATCTTTCTGCCTGCCTGTGCATCTGTCTGCCTGCCTGTGCATCTTTCTGCCTGCCTGTGCATCTTTCTGCCTGCCTGGGCATCTTTCTGCCTGTCTGTGCATCTTTCTGCCTGTCTGTGTCTTTACGTTTGAGGCGAGGGACAGATCTTACAGCTCTATATTCTTATTCTGACTGGTTTCATGGCTCTCTCTCCTTTATCGATCTTCTTTATCTCTCTCATTCTGCTATGTTTCTCTCTCTCCTTCTCTCTCTCTCTGTCTCTGTCTCTCTGTCTCTCTCTCTGTCTCTCTCTCTCTCAGGTTGTTTACATAATGAGAGACCATAAAAAACTTGGTATACATATTTTAGTTTGCATAATAATTTACATGGCATTTGAATTAACACCGGTATGTTCAATGACCACCCAGGATTGTGGCCATCAATTGCTGAAACATAGGGTGACATGCGTGCACACTGCACAGCCACTTGATACAGTTCTGGCAGAATTGCCTTCACACTGGCAGAACTCTGTGTGTGGTTCCAATTGAACGCGTGGCTCACCCTGCCCCTTGAAGGTGGCGTCTCCAAATCTGCAAGTTCACACAACAAAATAGTGCAGCTTCTCGAGTCAGTCTTCTATATGTCTAGGAAAATGTAACGTGATGCAAACAAGCCCTGTCTCGGTTTCTATCGTTTTGCTCCGTAATTTCCGCTGTAGCTCCGGTCAGAAACACTAGCACAGATTGCCTGCCAGCCGCGTGTGATCCCAGCCCAGCAGGACCGCCAGTCAGGCATGATGGGGCTGCTTTCCCTGCTCTCTCTACTCTCTCTCTTTAGGTCTCTCTCTCTCTGGTGCTCCATCTCTCCAGTGCTCTCTCTCTCTCTGTCTATCTCTCTGGTGCTCTATCTAGGTCTCTCTGTGTAATCATAAAGTATAATCAAAGCAGGAAATAGCAGGAAGACTAGAGGCTTTAATTAGAGGCCTGTTGATCATACTGTGACTCCACCTTAAAACCCGGTCTGGTCTGAATGGATATTTCGTGCAGCTGACGGGATGGTGTGTTTCTGAGAGGCCGGAGCCGCCGTTTGTTAGGGCTGTGTGGATGATGTTCTGACTGCAGTCTGTCTCTCCCTCGGCAGACAGCCGGACGAACGGACAGCGTTTACACGGCAACGTTTTCCATTTGGTGGGGAAAGGGGAGGTCATGTGTTTGTGGAATCTCATGTACATATCTCCCAACCCTCCCCCAACCATGTGCTGAAACATCCCTCTGAGAAGATGGCTGTTAGCTGATTCCGTTGCCTCGGGGATAGCGTTTAGCCAGACATCTGTTTCTTTATTTCAGCCCAAATGTGAGCGACTGCCTGCTCTTTCCTGTGACGCCGGCTTGCTCAGGCGCTGTCTGCTAGGGCTTTGCTGGGCACTTGCATATGGCTGTGAAGATCAATAACCCATTATGTAATGTCACCCCCTGGGGTTAAGGGAACCTGCATGGTTTCTTCCACCCCCTTTCTAATGCCATTAATTTGAGTCCGCGTGGAGAATGGAATGGTCCTATAATTTCCTAGCCTGGAATCCGATTGGAATCTGTTATTTAGCGATGTTCCAAGCTAGGTTTTGGTTGTGGTGGTTATTGTTTCCGCCTGTGTGAGTCCTGGATGCTCGGGCCCTGGTGGTTACAGACCGAAGAGGCTAGTTAGTCTGGCCTCCTCTCTTCCTGTTAATGCTATTAAAAGCTGTTGTGATTAGTGCAGAGAGGCGCTTGCACACCCTGCTGACTGCCAAGCCGCCTGTTCCGCTCCTGCTCTCCATAATGCACTATGGACCTCCTCCTGCTCTCCGTAATGCACTATGGACCTCCTCCTGCTCTCCGTAATGCACTATGGACACCTCCTCCTGCTCTCCGTAATGCACTATGGACCTCCTCCTGCTCTCCGTAATGCACTATGGACCTCCTCCTGCTCTCCATAATGCACTATGGACCTCCTCCTCTGCTCCCGCTCTCCATAATGCACTATGGACCTCCTCCTCTGCTCCCGCTCTCCATAATGCACTATGGACCTCCTCCTCTGCTCCCGCTCTCATTAATGCACTATGGACCTCCTCCTCCACTCCTGTTCTGGGACGTTGCTGACTCACGCCGGCCGACTCCTACTCGTCACACCGTCTCACTGCCGAACCAGCACACTTTCATCCTGTCAGAGCGGAAACGGGAGTTCCAATATGGCTGTGGGAGGGAGTAGCCCTCCCTTTGTCTTCCTTGTCTTCCCTCCCTCCTCCCAGAAGTCATGTAATTAGACTTGTCTGCTGTGGCCCATCCTGGTGGGGAAGGGTAATTCAGTTTGCTCCGCTGCTGCTGCTGGGGGCTTTCTCACTGCCGTCACCACTCCCCCCCCCCCTCCCTCGGTCTCTCCCTCTCTCCCCAGCTTGTTGACATCCTGTCATTTCCTTGCCTAAATTGGGTAAATCTGCTCTTGCCCTGAGAATCCCCACAGACTTAATGAAGCGGAGTGCCCCCCCTTTACCTGCCTGTTAATGCTCTTGCTTGTTAAAGTTTTGATGGAAGGATGCCTGGTTGTGGCCCTGACTGGCGGGTGCCTGGTTGTGGCCCTGACTGGCGGGTGCCTGGTTGTGGCCCTGACTGGCGGGGGCCTGGTTGTGGCCCTGACTGGCGGGGGCCTGGTTGTGGCCCTGACTGGCGGGGGCCTGGTTGTGGCCCTGACTGGCGGGGGCCTGGTTGTGGCCCTGACTGGCGGGGGCCTGGTTGTGGCTGTGCCCGTCGCGTGTGATTGGTTACAGTGCTGCCTGGTCTGTGCTTCCTGCCACGGCTCTTTAACCCGCCCAAACTCGTTTATCCACAGACGTGAATGTCGTTATGAATGTCAAGAGTAAATTGAGCTCTTGAGTATTCTCAGATTAAGGGGATAAGTGTGTTTATTTTTGGAAGACCCCTCTAACCTCGACTGGGTATATTTAGACAGTATTATCTAGATGTGCAGTTGGCTCAGGGGATAAAAGGGCATTAAATGCAGCATAATTGCTTGAGATATGGCTTGAATGACACTCGTAGGAAAAAAGAAGACCCCACCCAGTCAAATGGACTCCTGCACGTTGTCTCCCCCTCCCTCCTCACCCCTTTCTCCCCTCTGTGTGTCTCAGCCTGCTCCCATGCTGCCTCTCCTGGACCTTTTCTCGCTCTCGTCCATTTTCCGTGTTGATTCTTCTCGCGTGTGTGTGTGTGTGTGTGTGTGTGTGTGTTTGCATGCAGAGGAGTGACTTTTATATGAGAAGTCTCTGGGCCCAAATGAGCTAAACCAGAGAGCTGTTACAGCACGCCAGAGCCACTTTGTTCATAAAGGAAAGCTGCTCCCTGAGCCAACAGTCTACCCACAACAAGACAGTCCCTCCTCACTCTACTAAACCTGCCCCGCTTTCTCAAGGGTATTCAATGCCTTCCTGGGTTTTTGTGTTGTTGTTATTATTCCTCCATCTCGATAAAGTCATTAGAGCCTGTGAATGGATGGCCGTTATGACCCCTCCCCCCGCTCCTCCTAGCATCAGCAGAACCTCTCCCTCCCTAACCCTCTGAACCGGGCCGGGGGAGCCTCCTGCCAGGCCCGCCAGGCGCCAGACAAATTATTGGTCAGCTTAATTGTGGACAGGAAATCTGGGAGTCATGAATCCCCCGTGCCCCCAGGGGGGTACTGCATGGGAGGGAGGGAGGGAGGGAGGGAGGAAGGGAGGGAGGGAGGGAGGAGTGGACTGTGCAGGGAGAGAGAAGGAGGCCGGGGCCTGCTTTTGGCTTGGTCCAGTCGTCCGTGTAACGCCGGCAGCCTGTAGTAATATGGGTGTAGCTGTGTAGCTGTGTAGCTGTGTAGCTGTGTAGCTGTGTAGCTGTGTAGCTGTGTAGCTGTGTAGCTGTGTAGCTGTGTAGCTGTGTAGCTGTGTAGCTGTGTAGCTGTGTAGCTGGGGGGGGACTGAAAGATTAGCCTGGTTCAGGTCTGAATCGGCCAGCATGATCTAGGAAACCAAACCGCGTTCGCTGATATCTGACACATCATTTGGTTAATTGTTGGTTAACCATGTGTTGTGTACCCTACTGGCATTAGGCCTACTACTGAAAATACTGTGGTGATTGATAAACAGGCCTTATGGTGTTTCGATCAAGTCGGGGTCCAAAAGTATTTTACTTTCCTGGCACCAGATACCACTTCCGACATTATTTAATATTATTGCTGTATGTATGGTTCTGGTCTAGATGGAACACCTGGTCTAAATGGAACACCTGGTCTAGATGGAACCACGTTGTAGTGCTGTATGGATCTGTTCTAGATGGAACACACTTTGTAGTGCTGTATGGTTCTGGTCTAAATGGAACACACTTTGTAGTGCTGTATGGTTCTGGTCTAGATGGGGCATTCATTATGGTTCTGGTCTAGATGGGACATTCATTATGGTTCTGGTCTAGATGGGACATTCATTATGGTTCTGGTCTAGATGGGACATTCATTATGGTTCTGGTCTAGATGGGACATTCATTATGGTTCTGGTCTAGATGGGACATTCATTATGGTTCTGGTCTAGATGGGGCATTCATTATGGTTCTGGTCTAGAT
>JACXGK010004184.1:0-39899 GCA_016801125.1 Novumbra hubbsi | reverse complement strand
ATTCCAAAGCCAGCTGTGGAGAGGAAGTGAGGGCTAGCCGTCAGTATCATCGTATGAAACCATTCCAAAGCCAGCTGTGGAGAGGAAGTGAGGGCTAGCCGTCAGTATCATCGTATGAAACCATTCCAAAGCCAGCTGTGGAGAGGAAGTGAGGGCTAGCCGTCAGTATCATCGTATGAAACCATTCCAAAGCCAGCTGGGCTTTTTCTGTTGTTGTTGACGAAATCGGAAAATATCTTCTAAAACAAACACAACATATTTTCATAACGTCAAGTGAAGAAATTGCAACTTACTGATGATAGCCATGAGAGAGTTGAAGTTGCCGATGTTGAAGCATTCCCTAGCCACGTCTATGAAGAACTCCAAGGCGCGAGCTCTGTGCTTCTTCTTTACCGGCTGGAGGGAAGATAAATACACATCAAACCATTGGTACGTTGTGTGAATGAAAGGATAGAAAGAAGTGAAATAGGGGAGAGAATGACAGTAGACTTGGGAGTAGAAGAAACCTGCAACGGGTGCTCTCACCATACAGATTTCTGTGGCCACCAGGTAGCTGAGTCTGTTGAACCAAGCCACATAGGCCTCCAGGTTGGTGGTCTTGCGTTTTCTAAAGAAACTCTGAGAGGAAAGACAGGCTAAGGTTAAGTTTTGTTAGGTATTATAGAGAATCCAACACAGAGTTGTTGTCAGAAACTTTCAACGCGTTTTGTTTCATTTTCGGGAAAATATGCAGCTTCTCAAGGTAATATGGTTATTTCTTGTTGATAATTGGAAACATGCTTGACACAATGAAATCATGTACGACCCATTCAGTAGTCCCGTTATAATAACAAATGTTTTCTCATAGAAGATAGTGGACAATGTTATGTGAAAGGTAGTGGACAACATTATGTGGAAGATAGTGAACAATGGTATGTGGAAGATAGTGAACAATGGTATGTGAAAGGTAGTGGACAACATTATGTGGAAGATAGTGGACAATGTTACGTGAAAGGTAGTGGACAACATTATGTGGAAGATAGTGGACAATGTTATGTGAAAGGTAGTGGACAACATTATGTGGAAGATAGTGAACAATGGTATGTGAAAGGTAGTGGACAACATTATGTGGAAAATAGTGAACAATGTTATGTGAAAGGTAGTGGACAATGTTATGTGAAAGGTAGTGGACAACATTATGTGGAAGATAGTGAACAATGTTATGTGAAAGGTAGTGAACAACATTATGTGGAAGATAGTGGACAATGTTATGTAAAAGGTAGTGGACAACATTATGTGGAAGATAGTGAACGTGTGGAAGTGTGTAAAGTAATTTCAAGAGTAGACAAGTCCTACTTTATGATTGTCCAAGGGATCTTTCACACCAAAGGCTTGGATGAACTCTTCTGGTCCGATGAAACTCAGTCTGTCCTGGAAGTGTAAATGAAAGAATTATAGAGAAAACATGTCTGAAGCAGTACTGTATATCTACATTCCCATATCTTTCAAGGAACTCCGAATATGTTTCTCATGAACGCCTGAATATCAAAGAGACCGTTCAGTTATTCTTTGAACTCAATGCATAATGAATGAATGATATTGTACAGAATCTTGGCTTCTCACCAGTTCAATGTGTGTCAGCTGCTGGGCCAGTATAAATGCATCATCACAGATGCTCAAAACGTCACTCCTTTGTCCACTCTGCTGTTTGGCCTTCAGAGCGGTGGGTCTCTCGGCTGCGGAGGCGTTGAGTGTGGCAATGGCCTCCTCGTACTGACCCAGGGCTGCCAACCTCCGGATCAACCGCTGAGTCATCTGCTGCATGGCTCTCCACGAGTACTGATATAACACAGGGTGAAAAGAGACATTAACTCAGGTGCTCTATGTCATACATAAGCGCGTTGCAAGAGGTCCGTATATGTATTGTATATTGTACGTGAGTACAAAACAGCATAGCATCAGATCTATCCATGTATTCAATGCTATACACGAGTACAGACGTAGCACAACAGACATGCTAGGATCAACATGTGTCCTTGGAGGCACTGGGACGACGTGGTAAAAACAGAGACATCAATATCGTGGTAAGAAAATAAAGGTCTGTGCTGCTGACATAACGATGAAGCACAAAGTCCATTATCATATTTTACAACATGTTGCGGGTGTGTGATAACACCTCCTACACCGTCACTGCTGACATTACACATTCATGACACCCATGACACGTGTATGAGCGCGTTACACAATAAAGAGCCGTAAGCCCATCAGCCGCTCGGTCCCTCGCTCGTCGAGCTCCGTCTGTGCCTCCGTCTGTGCCTCGGCAGGCTCCTGACCGTGACTGGCCCAGCTACGCGCCTGACGTCACCGCCGATGAGTCAGTCAGTCAGTGTATGCCAAGGTCCTAACCTCATCTCCTCTGGCCAGATGATGGCTCATCTCTTTCAGGCAACGCATCATCCTCTCATCCCGGAAGTCGTAGGGGAACGTCTCGGTCCACTCCGTCAGCAGCTGCACAATCTTTGGCGCCACTTCCCGTATTCTGATCTGAGATGAGGCCAAGACGTGGTGTCAACCCATTTGGGTTCAGACCAGCGTGCGTGTGTGCGGGTGTGAGGGTGCGGGTGTGTGTGTCAGTGTGTGCGTGTGTGTGTGCGCGGGTTTGTGTGTGTGTCAGTGTGTGCGTGTGTGCGGGTGTGTGTGTGCGGGTTTGTGTGTGTGTCAGTGTGTGCGGGTGTGAGTGTGCGGGTGTGTGTGCGTGTGCAGGTGTGTGCGCATACCTTGTCGAGCAGCAGGTCTCCAGAGCGGTGTTGCTCCACACAAAGGTGACACACCCGTGACATGAGCTCGTACGGGTGAAGGAAGAGACGGGAACTCAGCAGGAAGGTGAAGACGTACGACCTCTGATGGAGAACAGGAGAGAAGGAGGAGATCAGCCGTCATTGCCACCCCAAACCCAGAAAATACTGCTGAGCTCCTGCTGTACACAAGGCATCTCAACGCCTAATATATACAGTCTATCCATTAGTTGTTAAGGACCATGATGGAGGACAGGATGGATGGAGGCCTAAAACAACTGTAGCCTATTTGGCTAAGCACACTTAGTATAACACGGAACGCAGCAGATTGCATTACAAGCTTTAGGGAACGTGTGTGTTTTCATTGTTGTCATTCAGCTGCATTGAGGGACCCCTTGGGGTTGTCGCTAGGCTGGCATTATTTCAGCCTATTAGTTCTTAGCGTATCGCATAATTCCTTACAAGCTAAACGGTCTCGACCCTACGGTACGGGCAGATGTGTCCGTGTTAGGAACCGGTTTCAGCTGTTTGCGGACTGGGAGACTCACGTCGGGGTAGTAGTCCACCGTGGGGACTAAGTGCTGGATCAGGGCCTCCAAGGAGCCCGAAACCAGGCTGTTGTCGTGGTAGCACATGTCCCCGTAGCTCGCCTCCACAGGCTGGTGGTACTTGTGGAGGTTGTTGTTGTAAGGACTGGGGCTGAACTTGCCGGCGTATGGTGTCGTGGGAGACATGGCCACCTGTTAAAGAGACGATATTTATACACATAAACATATGTTCCACATACAACATCACACACATTACACACTAGAAGACCATTATAGACAACATACTAATGATTAATCACATTTTATTAAAAGGCATTAAAGAGAAATTACGTTTTTCGCACTTGTTTTTGTTTCTGTGACACAGAGAGAAACTGAACTGTGAGGAATATCTCCCAGCAGAGTGTGACTCTAATAACAGCCTGCTGCTCCTGACTCCAAATCTGCCCCATACTGGTAGGACTGTTTTACCACCGTACCATTCGCCCACCTTCCTGGCACCTCCTATTCTATCCCTGATCTCCACCTGCTGTCTTCCGTAAAGGAGAACTCTAGAAGTTTCCTCACCCCGAACTTGAATTTTTAACTTGGCCGCTTACATTTATCGTGTATTAAGGGTTATTTTACACACAAAACTTTTGAAATGCATTTTTCATTTTTGGAGTGGAGTCAGTCATTTACTACAACGTTTCCGTTCAGCAATGTCTCTCAACACTGTCGCCTGTATGACCTTTCCGTTACTGGTCACACGCAATCAGGGCGGTTGAGAATGCTTAAAAATAAACAACTGAAATATAAATTGATCATACATGCCTTGACTTCTATAGATGTTTTGCTAGCTATGGTTTGCTGACGTTCATAAATGATGTTGAAACTGAACCACAGACAACAGGTTCCCTTGGAAAATAGACTACTTCTGGAACCATCTTACATCCAGTTGAAAACAATGGAAATCCCCCTTTAACACTGTTAAGCGATTAAAGGTGATTTATCCTCTCTGCTGTACAGCCAGACAGGCTGCATTAATGACCATGACCTGCCACAACAGGAGCTGATGATCTTTTACACAATAGATGTTTTTAACCAATCACTACCAGGCATTACTATAAGCAGGGACCCCCCACCTAGTAAAGGTCTGTCTGCCTAGAGCCTGCCTCATTCAAATGAAAGTGACATTCTTAGACTAATGTAACAGGCTAAGACTACAGTCTCACAGGGGTTGAATATGTTCTTGTAAGACATATCAGGCTTGAATATGACTGAATATAAACAATAAATGCTAGAATGATCCACTAATAAAGAACTAGTGTACTTTATGTATCTATGATATATACTTACGCAAGGAGGTAGTATAAATAGGCAATATACAACAGCTAAGAGCTGTTCATATGCACAACGCATTGCAGAATGCCTGAAAACCGCACTTGGCAACATACCACAAACACCTGAGATGACTTACTATTATACCGGTTATCAATGCAATTAGTAAAGTAAAGATTGTTATTGTGGTATACAAGACCACTGTTCCAAGCCAGGATCCACCTGGTTTATAATGGCAATTCACCAATGCCGTTTCAATAAGAAACCACATTCACACATCCTGCAATGTAGCACATACAGGATCAGTACACCCAGATTTGACCTACATCTGATAATAGCAGCCAATATTTAACAAAATAAGATAGTTGGTAAAGACATACCTCAATCCCACACAGGTCCCACACTGTTATGTCTGTTTCCCACTTCCCAGACCAGTCTACAGTAACCAGTTAACCACAGTACAGTACTAGAGTTTAGACAGTATAAACACAACCTCACCCACACCGCTGGCACCGTTTATTACTATTGACTCATGCGCTCTTTTTATAGGGAAAGCACCAGTCTTCCATAGAACCCTGCTGGGTTGAATTTACCTCAATCACTCGTCACAACAAGAGTGAGTAATGAAGGATAACGCATGCCAGCCAAGTAACTGTATGTGGGCTGACTAAAGCAAAACAATAACACTTAAGCTTCAAATCACATGAAAGTATAGCCTATGACACTACAGCAGATTTAATGTAATATTTACTAGCCGCAATATAATAATCGATTTGCAGATATCTAGGGAGTTATATACTGTGCTTTTTGATATTATTGTTTTTAATTCAAGAATTGCAATTTCTATAGTTTTCTTAAAGCCCCTTTCACTTATGTAAAATCCTCAAACTCATCGAAAGAACAATTTATAGGTAAAATATAAGCTCTTGGAATGTCTCTCGTAACCCTTTTGTTTTTACCATTTCACATTCATGCTTTTCTTTTTTAAACATAACGTTCTAACCGAATATATTGTGATCAACTTACCTTAACTAGAAGGGAATTATTAGTAACAGTATATCAAAGATGTGGACTATTTGCATCAGATAAAAATGATTCCAAGTTTTTTCGCAATACAAAAACAGAGTAAAATAATCCTTCAATGATATTCCTCGGAAATGAGTGCACAAAAGCACCAGTGATAAGTGTTTTCAAAGCATGAAATTCCTAATCGTGCGGTCCATCTATTGTGTCTGCCCGATCTTTAGAATCCAAGTAATTCGAAACTCCGACCACGACCAGCCGTATTCAAATGACTTGCAGAAAGCCGCGAAACACAGCCTATAATAGGCTTATAGGCGGATACTTCTTCATAGAAGTAAGCCAATAACAGTAAAGATTCTGACAAATCGAAAAGTTAGAGCAATTCCATTGGTCGCTTTTCTATCCATCGATTCTCTTTGAACAACATCGGATCATGTTCGTACTGTTCCATAATAATATTTTTCAGAGATGGAAGAAAGGAAAAGGACATGCTAGAGTGAGAGGATGACGGCATATGGCCAGGATGTTTGCATTCTCCAACGGCTGTGGTGCACCACATTGGGTGTAAAATATGTCTACATTATCTCAGGAAAAAGTTCCAACATTGCAGTTTTACATTTTAGAATAAAAAAAACAGCATATGCAGTTATTCCACATTTAGGCACGAACACTATTAACATTGTCACAAATTTCAAATTGTGTATCAAACTATTCATAACTTCTAAAACATTTGTGAACTATACAATAATAATTAAGCATTTATATATCACTTAATTTTAAAGCAATTCAAATACCAAATTAAGCAATAATCTAGAAAAGGGTGGGGTGTACAGCCAACATTGCAGGCTAAGAACAGTTCTTAGGCAAGCAATGCATAGTACCTGGATACCTCACTAATCCGTTTTACGCTGGCATTCTACCACAGACACTCAAGATGCCTTATTGCTATTATGGCCTGGTTATGATTGCAATTAGAGCACTTATTAGAGACTTATGATTGAAATGTTTTATCTTGAATACTGATTGGCTGGTACACCACTTTTACTCCTCCAATTGCATTGTTACCCAGTTTATAATAAGAATAAAGTGTGTTGGGGATTTGTGGTATATCCAGGCAATGCACAATGTGTTGTGACTAAGAATAGCTCTTATCTGTGATATATTGTCATATTGTTTGAAGCCTTAAGTGTGTTAATCATTGGAGGTTCAGAAATAAACAGGTGTTCCTGTTTTCTGACAGCAATGATAGCTGCAGGTGTTTTCATGGCAGGTACTGCAGTTCCTTAACCAGCGGGCGCCAACTTTTATGAGTCACATTACATGAACAGGGTTGGATGACATACAGAGAAACGGAGAGTGAACCCGCAGCTGGTGGGTTGTTTTAATTCACGGCAGAGTGTACGCCTGTCAGTCAGAGACTTACATCATGTTCATCATGCAGGCAACGCAGACGCCTGCGACCACCATGGGATACATAGTGTGTTATTAAACAGAACCTACACATGCATCACCCACCTGACAACGAGATGGCTTCCGGGCTAAGCTCTAGCTTGGGCGAGGGCCCTTGTGGACTCTTATTTCAACTGGATTCCACCCACAGTGTCAGGGCATTGAGGCCCACTGCTTCCCTCACAGATTGGCAGCGTAGGATGGACGCAGACACACACACACACGTACACACTGACAGCCTAAGCGGACCGACTGCTGCCTGCCATAAACACTCATCTTGAGCTCCCACCCACACACCTCTCACCGTTCACGCAGATGCAATCCGGGCAGGACTGTTTCTCTATTCCTGATGGCGCTGCATGTTCCGTCATTTGTTAATGATGTAGGAGGAGGAGGTTAAGAGTAAGATGTTGTTTACGAGATCAAACTGGTTTTAAAATAAATGTTGGCAGTTGTCGTTTACTTTTTCTAGTACCCGAGCAAGGGATGTTTTTGTTGTTGTTTTACGTGTGTGATCTGCTTTGATTTAACACTGGTATCAGTAGTATGATCTAAGGCTTCAGCGTTCACCTCTACACAAGCTAACGCTTAGTACTTCTGTGTCAACAGAGCGCCTACTCTCATTGCATCGATCATGGTTAACTTTAGTAAAGAATGTTTGCTAGTGGCTTAACTATTCCAATCAGGGGGAAACTACTATAACTCTGGGAACTCTAGGGGAAAATAAACGTGCGGAACAGCCCAGACATAATAACGTAGCATCGGTATGTCTAAGTGCTATGGCAGACGGACCTCTGTGTGAGATCAGAGGCGAGACTGGCGGGGGGACGAGGGGGAGACGGGGCTGGGGGGTACACGGGGGAGGGGCGAATATCTGACTCACCGAGCTTCCAGTAAGTGCTCTGGTCCTCGGTATGAGTCAGCAGCTGACATTATGGCTCCCCTTTGACCTGATGGGGTCCAACACGCAGCGTTCCCCCGTTAGACACGTTAGACTTAAAGACCCTGCAAAGTAGTCCGTCTCTCGCCACTTGTCTGAGGCTTAATGGGTGTCACTTGACACTCTCCCTCTGGCGGGCGACACAAGCGACCCTCACACACCCACAAACGCACAGCGCCACGATCGCAGAGCTCTTCCGTGTGTCAGAACGATGAAGGACCGTTTGCTGGCTGGATGGTGGCCAGGTTCCAGACAGTCTTGGCTGGGTCGGGTTGTTTTCTACGCCCCCTCGTCACATCTTCTCCTCCACCCTCTGTTTTCCTCTGTTGTTACTGAGGACTACTGGGAAATGGAAAGAGCAAGTGGAGGCCCCCATTTCCTGGTCCGATCACCCAACCCACTTCCATGTCCCGAGCAGAAGAATGCGTCGGAGAATATTGTGACAGACAAACCAGGAGACAGTTGGGTTCCGTTAGAAGGCGCACAGGCCTCACTCATCAACCCTTGCTGGATTGTCGACCAATAAGAACGTCATTGGACGGTGATAATAAGAACGTCATTGGCCGGTGATAAACACAATTAAAAACATGCAGTTCTCAACACCATTCAGAAGCTTACTGCGAGCTGAACTGCGATTTCCTGCAGTTTCCTGAGAACTATGCACATGCTGCAAATGTGATCGTTTCAGTGGTCCTGGTGCCCAGCAGTGTAGCATTTGTACACATTAGGCAGAGCCTCCAGAGTATTTAGTTAAATTAAAGGTTTCTTGTTTATTACCTAAGTAAACCGTTATTTCCATGCTGAAAAGGGGCCGTTTGGTGTGGCACAATGGAGATAAAGAGGTCTGTTTACTTCAGTGGCATGTGGGTTTTACACTGTGCTGTTGTTTTACTGGGCAGAATTGTTTTTCTCTCTCTTCGCCTGTTAGAAAATAATTAGGCTGAAGTGTTTTTCAGGCAGACACGTGCCGGACCTCGCTGCAGGTGCACGGAGCGGGAGGCACACGAATGGGACACAAACAGGAAGCTTTGTGTTCTCCGCAGGCCTGCTGTGGGACACCTTGGAACGGTGTCCAACCTGAAATTAGATTCAGTGATGCACCCCTCTAACCTCTCTGCATTGAGGCTCTGGTCCAAAGGATGCACTGCGTCGTGAATAGGGTTCCCTTTTGGAGGCCTTCGCTATGGTTCGTCCTCAGTCTGAGAACTGCTGTGATGTCCATTCGTCTGGATCTCCTACAGACACTTTCAGTTGTTCAAGTTACTTATTCTGTTTGCTAAAGCCCAAGAACCAGGGACAGTGCTTGTGGGTGTTTTAGTGTGTACATGCTGTGTGTGTCGAGTATTTGTCAGGTGACTTGGCCTGATTTCTACATGACCACAGTGAAAACAGTGCACAGCTGAACGGGAAAGGGGTTGGGTGGGGGGGGGGCTTTCAGGAAGAAGAGGAAACGAACAGAGAACACCCTCGACAGAACTGTTCCCAGAGTGCCCCTCCTCTCCCTCCTCTCCCTCCTCTCTCTCCTCTCTCTCCTCTCCCTCCATGTCCCCTTTCCTCCATCTCTCTATTCCTCCCTTTGGCCTTGACAAGAAAGGCGGTCTGGGCTGGTTCAATACAATGACTGCATCACAGCATGTCACAACAAACAATGTATCACATCTTGTCTCATTGCCTGTGGAACAAGAATGTTTTTGGGACAGTTTGTTTTGGGAGGGGACAGTGGCCCTTTCTGCCTGCTTCAAATTTTAGTCTATTTGCTAAACCGTTTAAGAGCTACTCACTGATCGTAATTTGAAGCTAATTGCTGTCAGATAGGAAACCACTGGATTTGGTTTCAAATGGTAAATAGACTTGTTCCAGTTAAGTTTGAAACATGGCCAAACTCAATTGCCGTCATTGTCAAGCAAAACATTTGGTAGGACAAGGAGTGAAACAGATTTGGTTTAACGGCACTATAACAGACAGACATGCCTGGCAATCTGCCTTCTGGTTTGAGAAAAAAACATTTTCAATCAAGCATTAGTCACAGAATTTTTAATACAGATGTGTATTCATAGCTGTCCATTGTGTTCTGTGTGCCTGTGTGTGTTGGGCAATGGGAAGTTCATTGTTCCTAGCGCTTTAGGCAGATGTGAAGGTACAGTAGGGGTTGCTAATTCAGATAATCAGAAACAGAGTGATAAATAATTCAATATGGCTCAAAGGTGCACTTTCTGTTCTGGAGAAGAGGAGAAATGCGTCACGCACTCTTACATAACCTCCTGTTCATAGCATTCAGCATTCTGCCCAAGGGGAACATGTCCAGATTCTACTGGACGCTCATCATGTCCTCAGCCCCTGACTCACCACTCGCCACAACAAACCCCTGCATTGCTAAAATTTTTAAAATATTTTGTTACATATAAATGCAGTACTGCAATTTTAACAAATTACTGAACAGAAAACATAGAGATTTTTTATTTTTTGAATTAGAATGGTGTTCCTCTTGTAAGATTGTCAGTTGTATTATATAATGTATGAAATGTATTAAACCGGTATGAATGTATTCCAAGCATTACTCCTAGTCTGCTACGGAGATGTCAGTGTCTAGCTCCTCTGTTGAACATGGTTTACCAGGTTATAATGTATTGTGCAAATGGGATATACATTTGGTTTATGCAACCTTTCATGTGAAGGTTTCTCTATGTTAGTTAAAGGCTCTTTGTTTTTATAAATCCCTTACTGTATAAATCCCCCAATGTGTCACGTCTCCGCCTACTGGCGGCCACTCCCCTGTCCGCGTAGCCCCCCGGCGTTCGACGTCGCCGGCCTTCTAGGCACCAACGTTCATGTTTGTCCTGTTCCCCACGTCCTGTGAACGCACCCCTCCCTGATTCCCTGCACCTGTCGCTCATTACCTGAGTATATAATCCCTCATGTGTCTTGTCTCTGCGTTCGTTATTGTCTAACTGTTGCCTATCAGTACCATGTACAATTTCAGTGACTGTGTTTCACTGCCATCTTATTTTGCCCTCTAAAACGACGACGTTGTTGCACTACCGCAAGTAGATAGGTTAAATAAAACCTATTTGACGATTGCCTATCTGCGTTTTGGTCCTCTCCTTACCTAACCGTCACACAATGTATTAACTGCTCAAAGGTGTAATTGACAGGTTTCTCTGTATTAGGAGCAAGAATGTCATTAGTTTAAGATTGAAATGAACCTTAAATTGTCATCTAGATACAGAGTGTGTTTATGTATAATGGGATTATAATTTTAAATTATAGTTATTATTAATTGGTGTTATTTTTCATTTATTTTATTTTTTGAAGGAAGATATGATCACAGCGCCAATAGAAAGGGGGTGGTAATGTTTATGCTTCATAGCTGGATCTGTTTTATGAACCAATGTAGCATTTCTGTAGAGCAGGTTGTGCCATTGTACTTATATTTTTGGCTAACATATATTGGTCTAAATTACTGATAGAAATCAAATCTTATAACTCTTTCTTTTAAAGTATAACTGTAATATCAGACATATCCAGAGTAGGTGGAAGTGGTATGTTGTTGTTAAAGTGTGCAAACATTTGGTGTAAATAGGGTGAAAGAAGGTCCCTGAATTTGTAACAGAATTCACAAGGGAATCCATCTGGACCATGTCTCCTGCCAAGGTTAGGATGGTTTCTGGTATTTCTACCAGAGAGAACTCTGCAAATAAGAAATCAGAATGCTTTTGGGTCAGAGAAGGGAGAATACATTTCTCTAGGTAGTTTTGCATATTTAAGGTATATGCTTTTACAGGGAATTTACATAATTACATATGGCAGAATCTGTCATTAACGTCCTTATGAGATGAGAGTATTTGCCCATTTACAGATTTGTTTCTGTACATTATATGGTTGATTGAGATGTTTTTTCTTAGCTGGGTGGCCAGGTTGTTTTTGTGATTACACTAAATACAATAAAAATGTTGGACTTTAGCAGATAAATTATAATTGTAATTGTTTCTCATATTAGTACGTATTTTTGTATCTCCACAGACAGATGACCAGCATTCTCCCTACATAGTAAGTGAGGTGTCTTTCTAAGTTTGCCTTGGATTTCTTATTCGATGCCTGGAGGGTTGTGCCCCTCAGATAAGCTTTGGTTTATTACAGTAGAGATGTGTGATGTTGCCAGTGGATGAAAAAAGGTTGGTGTGGTTTGTATAAGGTCCAAACGTGGGTTGACAGGAGGCAATTTTTTCCTGGACTGGAATAAAAAGTTGTAGGATGATGAACTTTCTTCAGTAACGCTAAAATGTTTGTTACTTCTCTGTGCCTACGCTTGTAGCTGTTAGCGCTGAATCTTTTTGCCAGGTTTGGCTTAGCTCCTTGATTCAACTTGAATTATATTCAGTCATCGTTTTGAGGTAAACAATTGCTGACCATGTGATACAGTTGTAGGGACAAAGGAGTACATTTGTGGCATTTTGAATGAATGAATCCATCCCACACACAGACTCTTACACAGCTTTTTAAGAGCAACAGTTAGGAGAGCCGACATAGGTCCATCGTGTGTTTCTTTCATGATGGGAGCAGAATGCTTGGGGACGACAGACCTCTCTGGGAAGGATCTTTTGCCTCTGCTGCTTAGGTTCTTACTGACCATTTCCCCCCAAAACATGGGGTAGGTAGTGCATAAATGTATCATTTGAAAATGTTGGGAAATTTTAGTACACTAAAAAATACATCCTAATGAATATGAATAAATGAATAAATTCAGAGTATATTTCAAGTGCACTACAATGCTATTTCCAATCATGTATTATAAGCATACTAAAGTAGAAAGTATTATAATAGGTATATTTTAAAACACTAAAGTATACTTATAACTAAATTAGAAAGTACTTAGATACTATTGTAATACAATTCTGTATAATAAAGTGCCACATAAGTGGCTGCAAAATAATACATAATAGGTATACTTCTTTTCTGGAATGGAATAAAGTAAAGGCTGAGCATGTTAAGTATGAACATTCATGTTGGGCAGCTTGGCTGATGGGCCTAAACTGCTGTCTGATGTTTGTGTCCTGACTGCAATGCAATCAGCTTTCCAATAGCCCTAGTTTGTTTCCCATTGTTTTGGGTGAGGTGGGTTGATGAGGAAAGTTACGCATAGTAGAGTGGGCGGCTGACGACAGTGCCTCTCACTGGTTTGCTTTAACGTTCTAACAATGTGGCCAACCTTAGAAAATGGAGCCCAGCTGTTGTTGTCGTCCATTGTGTTCCATCAGGTGCGACCGAGCGACTCTCGAATAGTCAAATGGCTACATAAACAGATCACCTCCACATTGAACAGATCTACATGGACAGATCACCTCAGCATTAAATAGATCTACATGGACAGTACACATCAGCATTAAACAGATCTACAGTGGAGGACAGTCTCTTAAAGGGAGGGCTCATAATCTCATATTGTTACCTGTATAAAAGACACCTGTCCACAGAAGCAATCAATCAGATTCCAAACTCTCCACCATTGCCAAGACCAAAGAGCTGTCCAAGGATATCAAGGACAAGATTGTTGACCTACACAAGGCTGGAATGGGCTACAAGATCTCACCTTGAGGAGTTTCAATGATCATGAGAACGGTGAGGAATCAGCCCAGAACTACACGGGAGGATCTTGTCTATGGTCTAAAGGCAGTGGGGACTATATTCACCAAGAAAACTGGTAACACACTACGCCGTAAAGGATTGAAATCCTGCAGCGCCCGCAACCCCCTGCTCAAGAAAGAACATGTAAAGACCCGTCTGAAGTTTGCCAATGATTATCAGAATGATTCAGAAGAGAACTGGGTAAAGGTGTTGTGGTCAGACCACAATCAAGCTCTTTGGCATCAACTGAACTTGCCGTGTTTGGAGGAGGAGAAATGCTGTCTATGAACCCAAGAACACCATCCCCACCGTCAAACATGGAGGTGGAAACATTATGCTTTGGGGGTGTTTTTCTGCTAAGTGGACAGGACAACTTCCCCGCATCAAAGGGACAATGGATGGCCATGTACCATATAATCTTGGGTGAGATGCCCTCATCCAGGGAATTGAAAATGGGTTGTGGGTTAGTATTCCAGCATGACAATGACCCAAAACACAAGGCCAAGGCAACAAAGGAGTGGCTAAAGAAGCACATTAAGATCCTAGAGTTGCCTAGCCAGTCTCTTTGAAATGCATTTTTCTGGATTGTTTGTTATACCGTCTCAAACAGACCTAGCATTCAACTTATTGACTGATCATTTCTTTGTCAGTGGGCAAACATGCAAAATCAATAGGGGATTAAATAATTTCTCCTCCACTGTACATGAACAGATCACCTCAGCATTATCTTCGCACAGAAAGTTGATTTAGGAAAAAACGAGTGTTTTCATGAAGAAATGTCTTTTGCCCTTTGGACGGGCCTTCCAGTAACTCTCTGCTATCCTCTCCTGCCATTCTTCCTTCCTTGTGCTCACGCGCCCTTTCCTTCATGTCTCTCTTCAGTAAAGTGCGGATGTCAGGGGAATGACTGTGATGTGGGTGGGTGTGCACCATTTGCGAATGTCCAGAGTAACAGTTTATGCTATCCTACGTATCATTAAGAAATGAGAGACACCCCTCCGCCACACACACACACAAAAAAACACACAGACGCATAGACTTTACAGACAAAGCGAGGGGTATTAAAACATGCAGGTGATCTCGACTCCCAGAAGAAGGCATAGTCAGAGACAGCCGCAGCAGACTGAAGTCACCACCCTGCAGGCTCCATCCTGTTGACTCCGCCTACAGCGTTTTCTTACTAAGCCACAAAGGGCCGGTGCCTCCCTCCCAACCTCCTCTGCCACCCTCCATGTCTACGCCGCATAAGTGCTACAGTGCTCCGTGGACACCGGCGGGATTAAACTAATCCGCCACAGACTCCATCCCGTCCCGCGTGGGGCTCACGAACCACCTCTCTGCCGGAGACGGACACAGACAGAACGGGGCCTTCGGGGCTTTGACTAGTAATCCCCGCCCATCAGAGGTCCACGTCAACTCAACACACGAGTCAGACAGGCAGGTAGGCTGCGGGAGCGGAACAGAAGAAGGATGGGCAGGTGGAACAGGGCGGGGTTCGGTGGGCTGGATTGGCGGGCCACTGTCGGCGACGTCGGCGGCGGATTTAAACAGCGCTGAGCCAGAGTGGGATTCGGTCTTGTGAGAGGCAACACGAAGACGGGGGGAATTTCAGCCCGGCTTATCCCTTTACGCTAGACATGGTGGCAAACAGCACCCCTATCCACCCAAACCCCCACCTATTCGCCCACCCTCCACCCACCCTCCGGTGTAATAGAAAGCGGTTGTGACTCAGGCCCATAACAAACACCCTCAAAGCTAGTTTTGAGGCGAGAGATCCCCCCAAACTAGGCAGACCTCTTGTCGTCCTCCACAATTGGCGACAGCCGGTCTCAGCATCAGATTGCAGCGTTGGGAGGAGGGGAGATGAGAGAGACAGATCAAATGTCCAAAGAATTCCACTGAGCACCTCGGGAATCTGGAATTGGGGCTTCTTGGCTTTCCGTGTGCCTGTTCCCGTTGAGATAGTACCATGATCTTATATGGAAAGTCTCTTAGATTACAGTAACTCAAATGTTACAGTGCAGGAATGGTTGGTCATCCTGGTCCATTTAGAAAGAGGACCTTGGGCGTTACAAGAGGTCAGGCGTTGCATTGCAACAAGGAGAAACATTGGGCTTTTAAAACAACTTTGGGCTGTGTTTAATATGATGTTCTCCCATTCTTACAGTGTTGTGTAATCCCAGTCGTTTAAAGGCTTCTTATCCAACCACAAATTCTTTGTGGTATCTTTAGAGTTCTGCCTTCTTTGCTCTACGGAAAACTCCCAGACTGAGTGATTCTGTGTTACTGTAGCATTCAGCTCCAGCCTCTATTCAGTGTGGCAGCCAAGAGTGTCTTATGCAATCTGCTAGCCTACGCGATCAGCCACAAATAGTGTCTGCTTTGCACTCAGATCTGTATGGTTCTGCTATATTTACATGGACATTTGCATTGCATGCAGAGAGTGCTTCCGTTCCGGTTGGATTATGAATTTAGTGTAATTTATTCAAACACACCCACAGATTGAGTTGTTACAGAATGAATAATAAAAACTGTATAGGATAACTTTTTTTATAAATAAAAGCCAGATTTAGTGACTTCATTTCAACACAAAGTCTTTGTCTATTTGAAATCAATATTATTTGAAGTTGTTGTTACTGCACAGTACCTGACTATTAGTTTTCAACGAGGCAAAATAAATTGATGCTAAGCTGTTTCATGTTTACATTTTAAGGGGCACCTCTCTTGTAGTCATCTCAATTGTCGCCTTTCTTGTGGTTGCTTCAATGGTCACCTCTCTTGTGGTCATTTTAAGGGTCACCTCTCTTGCGGTCATCTCAATGGTCACCTCATTTTTTGGTCATTTTTTAGGGCCACCTCTTTTGTGGTCGTTTCAATGGTCCCCTTCCTTGTGATTGTCTCAATGGTCACTTTTCTTGTGGTCATCTCAATGGTCATCTTTCTTGTGGTCATTGCAATGGTCACCTGTTTTGTGGTCATCTCAATGGTCCCCTTTCTTGTGGTCATCTTTCTTGTGGTCATTTTAAGGGTCACCTCTCTTGTGTCCGTCTAAATGGACACCTCGCTTGTAGTTGTTTCAATGGTCATCTCTCTTGTGGTCGTTTCAATGGTCATCTTTCTTGTGATCATCTAAATGGTCATCCAATCTTGTGATTGTCTCAATGGTTTCTGTTCTTGTGGTTGTCTCAAAGGTCACATCTCTGGTTGTAATGTCACTCCCTGATACGGTACACCTGTCTTACCTCATGTCGTCTCCATCCCCACCAGGTATCTCCCAGGTTCCCATTAGTCCTTGTGTATATATTCCTGGTGTCTCCTTGTTCCTGTTGCCAGTTCGTCTTGTGTGTTTCGTCAAGTCGATCCGCTCCCTTGTATTCCCGGTTCTGTTCTTGCCGGTTCCTAGTTCGATTGTCCGTGTACCGAACCTCTGCCTGCCTACTCGACCATTGCTCCCGTCCATCGTCCGCCTGCAACCAAGACCTAGCCAGCCTGTGTACCGAACCCCAGCCTGTCTGACAACGATTACCCCAGTCTGCTGTTCATCCTTCGGAACCCCTGTCCTATCCACCCGTCTCCGTCTGCACTTGGGTCCACTCCCTGAGTTGTGACATGTAATCTCAATTGTCACCTCTCTTGTGGTCATCTTAATACCACTTACTGTGTTTTGTTGTTATGCACCATAGCACCAAAGAAGATTCCTTGTATGTGCAAATGTACTTGGCAATAAAGTTTGATTCTGATTCTGATCTCAATGGTAACCTCTCTTGTAGTCGTTTCAGTGGTCACCTCTTGTGCAGTGAAGTCTTACAACCGTAGAAGTGGTCAGTTTGCGTGATCAAGAACCATCCCACTGGGCTCTCAATTAGAAGACATGGTTGAGGCCTGTATTGTGTTGTGTAAAGTTTGAACAATTACTGACATTCATTTCAAATGAATTAGTCAACCATCACCATTCTGTGCAGTGACCTGTTTTGCTTTCCTCCCTCTGTCGTTTTTCTTTTTTTAAATCAATCAGGCTAGTGTGGGTGCCTCTCTGTTTCAGGGATATAACATGTTGTAAATACAAACACGCATTAAGACTGTGAATTAGTTCTATCTACTGTTATTTTGGGGGTTCCTAAATGGTAGTTCCTCAGAATTCTGAAATAAATTTTCTTAATGCTTATTCTTTTCTTTCACCTACTAAAAGAAAACTTGATTTGTGTGAATATCTAAATAAACAAATCGAATTTAGGTATAATGATACCTTCACCTTGTATCCTAGGTCTCAATTAGCTTCTGGTTATAAGGAAAGCATGAAATCCAGAACTGTATTTCTGAGATGACAGAAAATGTGTACTGTACCTTAATGGTGTGGTCTGCTTCAAGGGAGTTTGTGATAAAACAGTGCTCTCTGCTGGATCTATGTGGAACCATCCCATCAGAGACGGTGTGGCTTTATTGCACTATTTACTAATGCCCTTTACTACCATATAAACCTTTAGGCCATGAAGTCTGGAGTATGTAAAAATATACCAGCTCCTTGGATGTTTCACTAGCCCAAACTTGTGATAATGATAATGCCGGTCTTGGCCAGGACGCACTTGTAAAAGTTGATGCCCATCTTCACCAGGCACAGATGGTAAAGATATGTTTCATATCAGTGAGTAATTGTCCTGGTTACATAAATAAAAAACTTAAAAGATGGGCAAAGATCACATAAAATGCATGATTATGCTTGATCACAGAAGATGTATTAGTGTCCATGTTATTTGTTTCACAATAACATTTTACAACTGTGAAAACATTGTCTTTCAACAAACGCCAAAGAAGAAACCTGCTAAGCATGGGCTTAATAAAAAGCAGTACATTATATTCCACTACTCATTACAACACATGGAATTGTATTTATACCCACTATATATCCACAAACAGTTTAGGTTACTACAAATCAAATGGAAAACCACTCAAAACATCCTTCAGTTTTCTAATAACCTGACACATATATTCTTCGGGCATCACACAATCTATAACCCTCTCATTCTCAATCATATATAGAAAATCACAAACACACAACTCTCCATCTCTCTTTCTAAAACACACAGAAAAACAAGTCTACAAGAGCTCAAGTTGACATCCATCTATCTGTCTTTCTTTCTTTCTCTCTCACACACACACACCTAAACTCCCAGAGGTTAGGTCACCTAAGATATTTCAGGTAATACACAAGAAATACAGATTTTTTTCATTTTAAATATATCTTGGAATTACATTGCTTGTACATGTAAATGCATTCTACCATTACTCTTCTGAGATCTGCTGTGTTTAGAGTTACTTGGCTAACTATTATTCCAGTTGCATCTATGTGTGTGACTAGCGTATATTTGACTGTCTTGTGAATCTGCTAGGTAGCATGCTAGGTAAATGCATCTCTGTAGTTTAAAACCTACTGCATAGACAATGAGCAGAGACTATGGGCGGGAGGTTCTTTCTCCGGGTGTGTCGTCCGTCCGTCCGTCCCCCCACCCCGTGGCTCCTTCTATGAATCTCCTATGTTATAAGATAGCCAAGCTATTCGGAGGTGTATGGTGCACGCCATAAAAAAATCACGCCTTTTTTATTTTAGGTTATTTTAAATTCAGATAGTTGTGGAACTGAAATGTCAAATACATAAGACATCGTCTCAAATCCTGTTTCTGTATTTAGATTTGAAAATGTTGTTAACACTCATCAGATGTTTATGAAAGCCAAAACCCAAATGGCCTTTCGAGTCTGCTTCGCAAGGGTTGCTGGAAGTCTTGTGATTTTGCACTTCTGGGTTTAAAATCTCGTTAGGTTTAGCAGGGCAGAGCTAATTTCTAGGTACCACCCCCCGACGTGGTTAATCCTCATAGACGAACAGGTACAGTGTGCGCTTCACTCAAAGTCCCGAATGAGGGGTTGCATGGCAGTGCCGCTTAAGTAAAACAATGGACTTTTACGAAGTATCCGGAATTGTCTCTTAACTGAAAGGAATGAAACAATTCATTATGGGGGCCTTTTTGATGATATTCAACGCGATATTATTTATCGAACTTCTTCTTCTGCTCGCCAGCGGACAAGTGCTCGGAGGTAAACTTCAGAAAACCAATGGAATGTACTGTCCTTCTAAAAAAAATTGTGTTAATGTTCTATGACAGTTAGACATGTTATAAAATGAACGCATGCATATATAATGGACATTTGTGTGTTTTCGTTGTTGACTCAAATTTAGCAATGTTGGACAACTGTACTATGTTGCAGATTAGTTTTGTAGATGCCTTGTATATATTCACATTGTGATACTGACATCAAACCACAACATTCGCTCAATTGTAACAATACATAATAGCATGACTTTGTTTTAATATGTACTCAAATGAACAGGGGTCAGATATAAGTCAATTCAATGTGGAGCAGTGTTACTGCAAACGAGATTAATAATAATCCTCGTAATTAAGGATCTATAGACAAGATGAGTCCTCCCGTTAGAAGGACAACGCCAGTGACAGCAGAACATACCATATTATTATATATTGGCAGCAGTCCTTTCTGCAGAAATGGGTTGTCTTTTTACTATAGCCATTTGAACATATTAGATAAAAAGTTAATTTGATTGGGTTCTTACAGGGTTATCAAATGATTGTAAACACATAATTTAACAGAACAAGAATGCATTCTATATTGATCGTTCTAAACATCTGAACATTCTTAAGCAAGTAAACAGATGTTGGCTATCTTTCAGTGAGCTGGATCTGTCCAATAGTGTTCCCCCAAATATGCCTCGTCTGGTCGATAATAATGGGCTGCTGTTTTAACCGTGCCAGTCAGATGTTATGCCACCAATGACATACCTCACTGGTGGAACAAAATGTCTGACGTAGTGGACTCTAGCCCTCACATTCAGAGTGGATTTAATCGAACAGTACAATTGTCACCCATTAGTATGGGTTAACCTGAGTTGACCCTTTTACTCTGTGGGGCTGGGGAGTATTGGGAATCTATACATGTTCTCGACACACTCTGACGTTTTGTTCGCGAGTATTTCAGTTATTCCATACATCGGCCTACTGCTCCAGTAACCCTCGTACATCTGAACGATGACCCCCCAGCAGAACAAGCTGTCGAGTTTTCCAGTTAGTCCCTAGAGTAACACAAAGGGCAAGAGAGCTTACATTAATTGAATTCAGATACAGGCGGTAAAGGTCATCAAAGCAACAATAGCGAGGATGTAGTTCCTCTCAATGTGTAATCAATAGAGTTCAATGGGATTCTGCCAAAGAGGAGACCTCATTTTGATGGCTGCATTTGGCTAAAGGATTGTTGATAGAAGTCACATGTACTTTAACAAAGGAAAATGCAACAGGGACCTAGTGACTACATTGGCATATTTTAATCAATTAATAATGGATATATTCGGTACCTGGTACTTGCGGACTCTATAAAATAAATCTTAAGGAAGAGTAGCACCACAGTGTTGTTTTTCAGTGTGATAAAATGTAATGTATTGCAACCGACCGTGACACTGAAGTTTTCATACAGTACATCCCTGCAGTACATAACAACAGTACCTCCCTGCAGTACATAACAACAGTACCTCCCTGCAGTATACATAACAACACCCTGAAGACACGATCCAGCTTGAAAATTACATTTCAATGGGATTAGTCTATTTGCCAATACCAAACGTCATCCATTATAAATCAGATAAAATAATCTACAATCCTTTTTGAATATTGTTTTCTCAACCCCTCTACAAAACAGCTTCGTTCTATGGGGATGGATATGTACAGTTGAAAACGGTTGAATTGTCCAGCCGAACATCACTCCATGTGCGTTTCCGAACCCCCAGTCATAGTGGACTTCTGTTCTTGGCTGCTGGGGAGACGGACTTTCTTCTGGTTGAACTGCATTCTAGTCGCCTGCAGGTAAGAACCCACCTATCAGGCTTAATACCTCAGATGTACTTGCTGGCAGTAAAATACTCCAGGACAACACAAAAACTCACTACACACTTCTGTTTGGCCTAATATAGATTAGAAACGACTGGCTGTGTCTCAATTAAATGTAGAGTTCTGTCCACTGAGTACTACTTTGATTACTGCTTCTTAGTAGATCAGACAAGCCACAACACTTATTTCCTCTATGTGCTAGACAAGCAGTTATTATCGGCAAAATGGCCAAAGGCTAAACCCAGAGGACGACACGCTCAGATTACACTTGCTGAAAGAAAGACCACACTGAATGTAAAGATTTACCACCTTCCCTGACATTTAAAACAAGTTCATTCATGAATGATGCTGGAACAAGAAATAAATGTTGGAAAAAGACACTTATTTCAGATAAAACAGATGTCTGGTATTCTGCTTTCAAACAACCCATACGAATGATAGAGCAGATAGAAACATACTGGAGAATCAGAAAAACCTTTTATCGCTAATTACACATACTTAGAACCTGTTGTTGTATAGAGGCTAATGAGAATAGTGGAGCAGTTTATAGTTGACATACTTATTTACAGTACCATCATAATATATACAAGTTAATGAGAATAGTGGAGCAGTTTATAGTTGACATACTTATTTACAGTACCATCATAATATATACAAGTTAATGAGATAAGTGGAGCAGTTTAGTTGATGCACTTATTTACAGTACCATCATAATATATACAAGTTAATGACATAAGTAGAGCAGTTTAAAGTTGACGTACTTATTTACAGTACCATCATAATATATACAAGTAAATGACATAAGTGGAGCAGTTTAAAGTTGACGTACTTATTTACAGTACCATCATAATATATACAAGTTAATGAGATAAGTGGAGCAGTTTAGTTGATGTACTTATTTACAGTACCAATATAATATATACAAGATAATGAGATAAGTGGAGCAGTTTAGAGTTGATGTATTTATTTACAGTACCATCATAATATATACAAGATAATGAGATAAGTGGAGCAGTTTAGAGTTGATGCACTTATTTACAGTGCCATCATGATATATATAAGATAATGAGATGAGTGGAGCAGTTTAGTTGATGTACTAATCTACAGTACCATCATAATATATACAAGTTAATGAGATAAGTGGAGCAGTTTATAGTTGACATACATATTTACAGTACCATCATAATATATACAAGTTAATGAGATAAGCGGAGCAGTTTAGAGTGATGTATTTATATACAGTACCATCAAAATATATACAGGCATGAAGTTGGACAGCATTATAGCACAGTATTTTATTTTTTAATTTACAGTTGAGCTATGTCTTGAAGTGGTGATTAAGTCTTTATTGTTATTAGTTTCTCAGGGAAATGTGGTTGTTTGCTGAGGAACAAAACAAGAAAAGACATTTCAGGTGGCTGGATGTTTTGTTTACAGCCTTTACTGCCCCTCTGCCTGCTGGAGGATGATTACTGGAACAGGGGAAAACTGCTGTGTGAGGGCGTGTGATATTGGACCAGGGTTACCTCTAAGTTCCACCTTCAAATTCCCAGGTTCGGTTGGAGCTAGGGTCAGGCGAGCGCACTCTACGCTCAGAGAAGGGGGTCCACCTGAACGACATGGCCTGGCACTCTGTGGAGCTCCAACACGAGCAGCACAATGTCACTCTGACAGTGGACCATCACTCCCACACCAGTATCCAGATCCCCGGGCCAGACCTGGAGCTCAGTGTGCACGATGGTCTGTTTGTTGGTGGGACGGTGGGCCTGAACAAAACCTACCTCCATAACCACAATACCACAGGTAGGGTTGGATACAAAACTACAGACATTTCAGATCTAGAAATGACCAAAGAGAATACATTAAATTTTTCTTGTCCCCCTACCCCTCCCCCTTTTAGGTTTCCGGGGATGTGTGGACGAGGTGATCTTCAACCAGCACAATCTGCTCTCCAGCTTGCGGCCCTACTCCGGCTATAAAAGTGTCCACGAGGTGTCTCTGGGTTGCAGTCCTCAGTTCTCTGCAGGCGTGGACGAGCCCATCAGCTTCTTCAGTTCACGGGCGTACATGCTCCTTCCACCGTGGAACATTTCTCAGGAAGGGGTGTTGGAGTACGAAGTACACACCTCATCCGGAGACGGCATCGTAGTGTATAGCTCAGCCCACCACGGAGAGTTTGTCGCCATGGAGATCCGAGAGGGGCGCTTAATTGTTGTCATCGGTAACGGAGGGACTAGGACAGAGCTGCGCTCCCTCACGTACGTCAACAACCAAAGATGGCACAGGGTAAAATTGCACCTGCTGTCTAACAGTCTGCAATTGACTGTAGGTAAGAACTTGTACAAACCACAATGGAAAATGGGTTGGAAATATCTTATCATCAACGATTCTTAATGCATGTTGTATTCACTTGTGTGGCTGACATTTTTTGGTTGTCAACTAAGGGTTAGTGGATACTTAGTTCAGGTTGGCGACAGTTTGTTAAACATCTGCTGAACACCTCCAAAGCACAAAGTGATACCGATATATGATATCTTTCCCAGGTGAGGAGATAGTAAACCACAGCCTGGAGGCCCATCCGAAGCCCCAAAAGCTCCAAGGTCCTCTCTACCTAGGAGGTGTTAATGACAGAACACGCCTAGATGCCAGGAACCTCGGGCTGCTATCATTCAACGGGAGGCGGTTGGCTGGTGGAGGATCGTTTAAAGGCTGCCTCAAAGACATAAGGGTCAACACACAAAGGATGGGGCTTCTACATGCGGTTGTCACTAAAGACATATCTGTGGGCTGTGAGCCGGCGAAGCTTCCCGGAGGGATCACCACTTTGAGCCCAACGCATGTCCCCTCTTTCACCCTGCCAGCAATCTACCATCCTGGATCAAACAAGGACCGGAAGAGGCCAGCTCCAAACTTCGTAGTTCTCAAAGACCTGGAGGTTCTTGAAGGTGGGAGGGCTCCTTTGGAATCGAAGCATATCAAGGTGAACCTAGAGTTTCAGAAGCTGGGGATCCTTCAGTCTCAAATCATGTTACGTATTGAGGAGCAACCTGTGCATGGCCAGCTGAGGATAGATGTGGATGATTCCGATCAAAAGGAGGATTGGACCTTTAGCATGCTGGATCTGTGGCATGGAAGAGTGATGTATGTCCACGGAGGCTCAGAAGACCCTCAGGATTTCTTTATGTTCTCCGTCTTCACCAACAGCAAGAAAAAGATCCCCTTTTACCTGAAGGGAAATAAGCTTCACCGTTTCAACATCAGCGTCATGCCCGTTAACGACGCTCCTGAGCTCAGCCTTCCTGAGGGAAGTCTTTTCACCCTCCTGGAGAACTCCAAGCGCCAACTCGACATGGATGTTCTCAGAGCCACGGACCCGGACAGCAACACAACGGACCTCGTTTTCACCATCCTGGGAAACCATAACCTCGGAGCTGGGTTTCTGGAGAATCGTGAACACCCAGGGACGGCAATTGCTACCTTCTCCCAAAACGACCTGGAGGAGGGGAAGATCAACTATGTGCACACTGGAGAGCTGTTGAAGAACTCTCGAATGGCTTTCAGAGTCAGTGATGGAGACAAGGTGAGTAACACAGTGGTTCTAAGGATCATGGCTGTCCAGCTTGAACACAGGGTGGCTAACAACACCGGGGTGGAAGTAAACCAGGGAGGGGCAGCCATCATCAGCAGCAAACACCTGGCTATGGAGGTCAACCTTGTGAAGCACAGCTTGGACATCCGTTTTGACATGGTGGCAGCGCCTCGATATGGCCAGCTGCAGCGGTTGCACTCCAGTGGAGATTGGAAAACCACTTCTGTCTTCTCACAGAAGCTTCTGGAGAAAGAGCGAATCAGGTACCTAGCTATATTTGTTTGTGTTTGCATGTAAAAGTAGGTAGTTTCAACTGAATGGGCAGAATCGTAGTCGTGTAATTTGGAGAGAATGCTGAAATAGCTGTGAGACAGATCTGAAACTATGTTTCAGTAAGACCACATTAGGCCATAAAATAGTAAAGATGTATTTTTCTATTCAGGTATCTCAACACCTTTCATGGGATTAAGACAAACAACGTCACAGACCAGTTAAAATGCAAGGTCAGCATTGGCTCAACAGTGACTGAGGAACTGATTTTCCTCATAACAGTAAGGTGGATCCACTTCAAAATCACTAGGAATAAAATGGAGGTGAGCGGTGTGAGGAAAGTAGTCCTCAGCAACGAGGAACTCCGTGTTGTATCAAAAGGCTTCAAGATTCCCGATGGTGAACTATATTTCAGAATGTTAACCCTGCCAAAGAAGGGTAATCTTGTGTTCAACAACAAAGTCTTAATGATCAACTCAACATTCAGCCAGAAGAACATATCTGACCACATGGTCGAGTATGAGGTTAAAGACAGACCTCATGAAGATGCAAGGGATTCGTTTGGTTTCCAGGTGTTCTCCAAACAAGCACACTCTGGAGGCCAGGAGTTTAGGATCTACATCAAGGCAGATGTTCGTAGCCTGATCCTTACAAACAAAGGACTGTCCATTCAGGAAGGAGAAAGCAAAGTCATTACCAAGGATAGGCTGTTTGCTGAAACAGTCAGCACCAAAGCAGTGCATTACACCATTAACAGTGGTCCAAAACATGGCACACTAAAGAGGATCAATCTCTCTAATTCAACGTCCATTAACGATAACATTGTGTCTTTTACCAATCAGGATATCTTAGAGGAGCGCATTATGTACGTGCATGATGACAGCGAATCCACGGAGGACGCGTTTACGTTTCACGCCACGCTCCACGAAGACATTAGGGACCTTGATCACAAACAAACCAGAAAGCAAAACACGCACCCCGTCAACGATGTCTTCAAGGTCGCCGTGGCGCTTGTCAACGACGAGAAGCCTGTGCGCACTGTCGACAAAGTTTTCCACGTGGCCAGGGACGGGCAGAGGCTGCTGACGGTAGACTTCCTGTGCTACCACGACGCAGATTCGGACTACGATGACAGCCAGCTGTTGTATACCAGGCGAGGCATCCCCATGGGTGACTTGGTCCTAGTGAACGACACGGGCCACAGGCTGTATCAATTCAGCCAGGCTGACCTGCAGCATCGCAGGGTGCTTTTCATCCACAGGGGGGTCAGCTTTGGAAGATTTGTTTTGTTTGTTTCAGATGGGAAGCACTATACGTCCACGCTTTTAGAGGTTGTAGCCCAAGATCCATACATTAAGGTACTCGACATTTTGCTTGTCTTTTATTTGTATGTTGTTTCTGTTTTGGACTTGAATGTATCCCGAAATCGACAAATAAATGAAATAATCCATCAATTAGGTGGAGAACAACACAGGGTTGTTGGTTCAGAAAGGTCAGGCGGTCACCTTATGGTCGGCCAACCTCAGTATTTTCACTAACCTGGATGTCCGAGAGGATGACGAGGTGGTCTACCAAGTGTTCCTACCGCCCAGTCATGGTGGCCTGTACTACAACAATGTTAAGGTAAAAAAAGAATTGTATAGAACCAGTACCGTGGCTTTTTTCTTGTTGTTCTTGTTGTAATGTTGCTGATACTCTTACATAGGAAGACTTGTTTAACATGTGTGTTCGGATGTGGTTTTGTGATCTAGCCTTTTGCCAAATTTTGTCTAGCGACAGATAAAAAAAACGTACCTGAATTTTGTCTGAAGGCTAGAAATAGAACATATAGAATGGACGGAAAAAGTGTAGTTGAATCTGTGCCTTCTGATTTGAAACGTTTGTTCTTACTTGATGAGCCAAAATGTGCATTATAACTTACATTCTCAGTACATTCACAACATCACTTCCATTTTATTCAATTCTAAGGTGAACCGCTTCACTCAGCGTGACCTGAAGGCCGGTCACTTGGAGTACCTCCATGACAACAGCCGGAATCTGGCTGACTCTTTCAACTTTACAGTGAGTGTGAAAGAGGTGCGCCTGGACGCCAGCATGTCAGTGAGGGTTTACCTGGAGAGCCACCAGCTGCCCCCCACAGTACAGTACAATCACATCCTAGTGGTGGAGGAAGGCAAGCCTGTCAAGATTAACCAAGGAGATCTGGAGGTGAGATATTATCACTTTCCCTCAGAGTGTAGAACCACTGGCTTAGATCATCACATGTTTAATGGAGGGTTCTTTAATCACATTAGCTAGTTTTCAGTAATGCACACATCCAGATACTTTATTAGTTAAAGATTTGGACACACCTTCTTATTGAAGAGTATTTCTTTCTTTATGACTATTTTCCACATTGTAGAAATGAAAACTATGGTATACAACATATGTAATAATGTAGTAACCAAAAAAGTGTTAAACAAATTTTAATATACTTATATTTTCTTAAATTTGGACTTGTCAGACCAAAGGAACAGATTCCCACCAGTCAAATGTCAATTTCTTGTGTGTCTTGGCCCAAGCAATTCTCTTATTACGTTTGGTGTTTTTCAGTAGTGGTTTCTTTGCAGCAGTTTGACACCGAAGGCCCGATTCTCTGAAAAGTTTATGTTCAGCTTATTTTTTTTGCAACTGCACTTAAAGAAACTTTGTCTGACATAGATTTCATAGTAAGTAGTAATGAACTGTAATTTCTCTTTGCTTATTTGATCTGTTCTTGCCATAATAAGGGCACTACTACAGTACAGGCATGACCATGGCCTTCTGTATACCAACCCTACCTTGTCACAACTGATCAGCTGAAATGTATAAAAAGGAAAGAAATTCCACAAATGTTCTTTTAAATAGGCATACTTGTTAATTGCAACACATTCCAGGTGACTACCTCATGAAGCTGGTTGAGAGAATGTAAAGTGAGTGGAAAGCAGTCATGAAGGAAAAGGGTGGCTACTTTGAAGCATCTGCAATACAAAATGTATTTTGATCTGTTTAACAGTGTATGATTCTATACGTGTTTAGATGTGTTCACTATTATTGTACTATAATGTGGAAAATACTAAAACTAAATACCCTTGAATGAGTAGGTGTGTCCAAACCTTTGACTGTTACCGCACATTAAGCTTGAAATATCACAGTGGCTTAATGTGGGTGATACACACTTAAGCTTAATGTTAAATGATAACATAGAAATGTTGTCATGCCAAAACATATACATTCTCACAAACTACCCATGAAACAGGGCACTTCCTGTATACATCCAGGGCACCACTGCACGACCACAGACTGCACAGAGTCCTTAAGACTGTTCACAGGTAAAACCTTATTGTGAGGCTTTTCAACCGACCTCTTTCGTCAGGTGACCCACAAGGACAGCCTCCCCTCAGACATCGTGTTCACGGTGAACACCGCCCCGTCCCACGGCTTCCTCCGCAGGTCGTATCGCGGTGAGAACCACTACCAGGGGACCAGAGAAGATCCCGTCCACTCCTTCTCCCAGGAGGACATCAACACTGGACACATCCAGTACCTCCAGGTTTGAGGACCTCTCTGTAAATACCGAGGGCTTTTGTTTATCATAACCAGTGTCTCCTTTACACACTAAGTAATCTACAAGTACTGAATTTTACTTGGCGACGCCTCTCTTGAACCAACAACCGAGCCTGTTAACGTTGGTGTACATTGAATGGAATTTCATTATCATTTCAATGGTATTAAATTCAGGTGGATGAAGATCAGACTTACGACTCCTTCGTCTTGGACGCCTCCAACGGCGTCACGGAGGTCCACGACATCCGGGTCTCGGTGGACGTGGTCCCCAACCACATCCCGCTCCGCGTCTTTAACGTGACCGTGGAGGAGGGGTCGTCAGTCGCTCTGACCAACGAAGTCGTCCAGGTCAACAACAGACACTTCTCGGAGCTCAGCATCCTCTACCACGTGTCCCGGCCCCCTCAACACGGTCACATCGAGCACGCTCGCATCCACGGAGTTGCCATCCCCTCGTTCACGCGGAAACAGGTGAGTGGATCCCATCGCTCGTTTTGTTACTGCAGTCGTTTTTCTTCTGTCATTTCACGTTCCCGGGGGTGACTTTAGGTGGGCTTGATCAACCGCTGGCTTTCAGGTGGACGCGGGGCACATTTATTACGTCCACGATGGCAGCGATACAACGGCAGATAACTTCACCATCACCGCCAACGACACGGATGTTCAGAAACACAGCCATCCCTGTACAGTGTTTGTCAGTGTGATGCCAGTTAATGATGAGGCCCCGGTGATAACAGCCAACAGGATATTAAGGGTGAGAGTTTTTGTGTGTTTTGAACACATTGTGAATGTCACAACAGAGGGCTGACATGCTCACTAAAGGGACTGGGCAAGAAACAGAGTGCATTAAGAGAATACCTAAATGATCATTACCTAAAGTTATGTAACTAAAAAAAGTTACTTACGTTAGCAAAACGTTTTTGGAGATGGGATTTCTAAGTATAATTTTGGTGGGTTAAAAGAACGGCTATTGGAAATCTTTTTTAGAGTTATTGAGATCTTATTAAAATGTGCTTTCGTTTGTAATTTCGTGTGTAGAGTTGAGATGATTTAAGGAATATATTTAGCTAGGAAAATGGATAATCTTTTACATGTTCTGATCCACTACTAAATCTGGTTTATTAAAGGAGGGGTCGTCAGATCAGATTTTCCATTGTGATCTGTCCAGCAGGGGGTGCACATGTGACATATTAACATGCAGAGCTCCTTCAACGCCACCACAGCACTCCGCAGTTGTATGCTTTTGTATGCTATGTTAAGTCAAGGTTCGGGTAATGGCCCAAACACCCGGCCTTCTCTACCTTCCCTCTCCACAATGCAGGTGTGGGTGAACTCAGTGACGGAGATCAGGGTGGATGACCTGAGTGCCGAGGACAGTGACTCTCCACCGGAAGACCTGGAGTTTATAGTGACTCCGCCGAGCAACGGACACCTGGCCCTGAAGAGCGCCCCCGCCAGGCACATCCTGAACTTCACCCAGACACATATCCTCCGGGGCCAGCTGGTGTTTGTGCACGTTGGTGAGATGAGCCTGGTGTCAGAACGTCCCATCTGAAGTGAAAATGTTGCTAGAAATATTGCCAGATAGAATCCCAGAGCGGGAAATGTAAAAATCAATCCTGTTGACTGCTTAGTTTACGTGCCATGTGGGAACCTGTGGCAAAGGACAGTGTGTGCAAGAGATTGCATTTAGATTCCACTTTAAGTCTCTACAGCTCTGTGTCAGAGCTATGTCAGAATTGAGAAAGAGCCAAACAACGGTTGTGGAAACCTTAATCGTCACAAGGTGTAATTAACCGTGTTTTGTTCAATGCAGGTGCCTTGTCTGGAGGTTTTCACTTCCAGGTCAACGATGGGGTGAACTTTGCCCCCCGGCAGATCTTCAGCACCATAGCCCGTTCTTTGGTACTTGTCCTGGAGAGAAAACACACCCTCCAGGTGTTCCCAGGTAACAACAGGAGATTCATGTATTGACCTTGAACCAGACGTAGCCTGCAAATTTTATCACGCCTAATCTAAGAGATTACAACATGCATTTATTGACCTTGAATCAGACCACTGACATCAGTTTACTTTTTACTTTACTTTATTTACATATTGTGTGTAATATTGCAAAGTGTGTAGAGTGAAACATTTTGTTAATGTTGCAGGTTACAATTTAAACAGATTTTTGGGCAACATTTTGTCTGTAGTTACAACAAAAAGTGTGTGCAACATGCCTTTTTGCTAAAGTGAAATAGATCCAAAGAATCCACAAATGCAGCCATGGGCTTCTATCTCTAATCAACACAATCCTGTTGTTTCTGTACAGGCTCCACGAAGACAATCTCTCAGAATGACCTTCTGGTGGTTACCAACGACAACGGCGATATAAGTAGGAACCAGACCATAGTTTACAGTGTCACCAATCCTCCCAAGCTAGGGAGACTGGTCAGAAAGCACACAGACAACTCTACACTGGAGTTATCATCCTTCACACAAAATATGGTAGGATTATGTTTGGTTGGGTTATTAAATGGTGCACTTAAGCAATTGTGCACCTGTTACCGAGGCAATCAGAAGAGTATAAAGAATCACCTGGTTTGTAATGTATGTGACACCTAAATCAGGGTTGGCAACCCGCGGCAACCATCTTTAATGGCTCAGCTTCGGCTCTCTGGGGCTTTGACTCTTATCTGGGATTTTGAAGTTATAATATTTTGTCAACTAAAATGGGCGTCACATCCTATTATGTAGCTGCCAAGCGTGTTGTCAATCACCTTTCACTATCCCTCCCAGGGTAAAGCAGCAATGGAAAATTCAAAAAAGAGAAAGGTCAAGGAGGAAAATGGAGAGTTTACCAAACATGGGAACGACCCAAATAGACCTGCATTTTTCTATTTAATTGACCTCAATAGTCTTACACATGCCAGTGTATTTATTTCTCCTAAGAGAATTTGGTATTGATATAACATAAATAAAATGTCAAGAATTGTCTTTATTCTTGTTATATAATTTCATAAATGCAACAAACTATCATTTTTGACTATAAAGTTTAACTATATATATATATATGTAAAACTATATAAGCTGTGACATCAAATAGCTTTTGTGGCAAATAGGGGAAAATGGCTCTTTGGATAGTAAAGTTTGCTGAACCCGGACCTAAAGAGACCCTGTTGTACTCATACCTGCCATGGCTGAGTTTTCTCTAAGTCACGTTTAATCTTCCCCCGTCCCTGTCTGTTGTCTTGGTACCAGGTAAATAAGGGCTTGATTTGGTCCCTCTGTCTGTTGTCTTGGTACCAGGTAAATAAGGGCTTGATTTGTTACGACCAGAACGATCCAGACTTGGTGGGGTGGTCGGTCACGGACTCCTTCAGTTTCACCGTGTCCTCCCCTCCAGCGTCTCTTCCGTCGCATGTCTTCAGCATCCATATCTCATATGAACACGCACCAGCGGAGAGCAATACCATCCTCACTGCCAATACTGGTGAGCCTGTCTGTGTCTCTGTCAGACAGACCGAGAACTACTCGATTTGCAAAAAACTGTAAACTGCACCAAAGAGGGACTCGATAAACTACTTGACAAACCTGAATTAATTTGCATGAACATTCGTTGGCCAAAACCGTAATTTCAACTCATTTCTGTCGCAATGACTATTGTTATGTTGAATGTTAAAATAGTATTTTTTTCTTAATGTTTGTGTTTTTTACCTCTATCCGACCAGGTGCTGTTGTGACCGAAGGTGGCAGAGTTTTGATTGACAAGATGAAGCTGGATGCCTCAAACCTGCTGGGGAAGCTGCTGGACGCCCAGAGGCAGAACTACGAGGTCTGGTACCACGTCATCTCTCTTCCACAGAATGGAATCATCACAGTGGGGGAACGCAACTTGTCCAGCACCAAACCCAACTTCTCCCAGTTCATCCTGGACAGGTTTGGCATCACCTACCGGCACGATGACTCCGAGACGACCCAGGATTTCTTCACCTTCGAGGTTTGGCTAAACCAGAAGGGCCAGCCTCCCCAGCGACCATCCGACCCCAGCCTGATAGTAACAGAGTCCTTCGACCTCACGGTGAACCCCGTCAATGACCAGCCACCCCAGCTTTTGACCCTAACCCCCAGTTTGACGTTGGTTCAGGGGGACACTGTGGTCTTCAGCGCAGAGAACCTCAAGGTGGAAGATCTTGACAATCCTCCAAGTGAGATCCTTTACAAGGTAAATCCATACTTTTATCCTCTCCCAAAATGTGTTTCCTCTCTGTGAAATAATTTGTTCGTCATTGATGTGAATAGGGAACTGTGAAAGTTCGATATGTAAGTTTAGGATTGCCACCTTGTGGGTACAAAATGATTCGGTTTACAGCATCAATGCACTTTTGCCATTTGTTTGATCTTTAGGTGATCAGCAAACCAAACTGTGGACACCTGGCTCTGGGGGAGCAGCTGAACGAAACAGTGTCTGCCTTCACCCAGGCAGACATCGACGAGGGAAGGGTGCATTTTGTCCAGAAAGGCGAGCCGTCCTCAGGGGTGTTCTACTTCAGCGTGAGCGACGGGTTCCACCGTCCTCTCTACAAGCTCTTTAACCTGGAGGTCACCGCGGCGACTGTCACCATGGTGAACAACACTGGCGTGGAGCTGGTGCAGGGTAAGACCACTGCAGCCTTGACGACAGAGCACCTGGCGGCCGAGACCAACGGAAGGAAAAGCGTGACCATTCACTACACGGTGACCGCAGCGCCGCAACACGGCAGGCTCCTCATGGTTGACCTTCCCGTCAGCGAGTTCAACCAAGAGGACCTCCACTCTGGAAGGCTGTCATACCACATGACTGACCTCACTTCCCCCTCGGATAGATTTGAATTCACGGTCTCCACGCCGGACAGCAACCTGACCGCTCAGACGGTCAACGTCACCGTCCGACCGCTCCTCCGTCTCGGCGAGTGCGTCCTGATCCCCAGCGGCATCGCGGTGAAGCTGAGGCGGGACGCTCTGGACGCCACGGAGCTTGCCAGGCTGAGCGGCAGTGACCCCGTCTTCTACATCCTGTCTCCACCCAAGCACGGCAAGCTGGTCAAGGTGACCTTCAACTTCTCGGACGAAGCCAGCCACTCTGCGGAAAGCTTTACCTTCCGGGACGTGGTCCAGGGGAGGGTGGCGCTGGAGGAGACCCTCCGGACTAACGCGTCCGGCAGCAACACCACCAACCAATCTCTGCTGTCCCAGTTGGACAACAACAGAACCCACGTCCACGTGCCCATGCTGAATGACTCCTTCAAATTCCTCCTAAAGGCGGATAATGTCCAGCCAGCCGTGGGGGAGTTCCTGTTCACCATCGTGCCGTACGAGGAGAGCTTAAACCACACGACCGGGTCACCGGGGCGCAACAGAACCGCGGGCGGCAGAGTCACCCACTCCCACACAACGACCCACAGCAAGAAGACCCTGCCGAAGCAGATCAAAGACAGTCGCCAGTGGGAGAACGACACCCGCAGGGGTCACCCCATGATCCCCACGGTCCCCAGGAGCACCCATGGGAAACACGACCCCCAGGGGAACACCCCGGTCCGGGTAGAGTCCCTGCCCCGGCCGGCCTCAGACCCACTGCTGCTCATCCTGCCCTTCCTGGCTTGCCTACTGCTCATCGTGATCCTGGTGGGGTTGATCCTGGTGCTGAGGCACCGCAGAGAGAAGAGGGCCTTATCCAGGGGACTTATCCAGGAGCTCGCAGCCGCAACGGGGGAAGGAGTACCGGAGAGGAGCCCCTACCTGGGCCGGCCTGAAAGGAGTATCACGGTCCCCTCTGTGGTGGTCACCCCGCTGCTAGGCCCCAATAGTTGCCCAAGTAGCCCGATTCTCAATGAGCTGCGAAGAGGCACGCTGGCCCCCCATGACCCTTGTCTGTTACTGTGGGCAGTGGAGGAGGTTCCGGACATCGACCACGCCTGTCCATCCCCGAGCTCACTAAAAGACAACCAGTATTGGGTTTAATCTACGTTATACCTTGAAACAGAAACCTAAATGTTATACTTTTGAGTAGTGTTGATTTTTGTAAAAACCCCTGCCCCTACTCGGAGATCAGCACTTAGTTTAGAAATTTCACAATATCCAAGTTGCTGTTATGGCCTTGACCCGTTAAAAGATACTACCAGGTCTGGGAGCATTAAAGATGGATGCATGTCCGTGGCCCAGGAAGTTTAGGCCAATTAAAACATCCCCTGTCCACCAACCGTGATTGAGCTCGCCAAAGACCGACCTGCCACGAGCAGTTGCTACACCCTTACAAGACAATGTCATCCACCAGTCCACCCACTGCGACACCAAGGCAAATCCTTCAGCTGGACCCCCAGGAATGGTCGGGATGACAGTGTCGTTGAATTCCACCACCACATATGGCATTTCCACTGTCACTGTGTTCAAAGAAAACCCCTTATGTCTTTCGTTCCCATTGACAAACTTACTCCAATGGCTCTTTACATGCGAATGGGGCAATTTTTTCTTTTACAGTATGTCAAGTTCTAAAGTGGCTTTGCTATTCACCTTTAATTTACATATGGCAGCTCACTATTTTATACTCTATAATTTTTTTACCAATTTGTTTTGAGTATATGTTTTATTTGGTAAATTAATTGCAGTTTATAATCTGTTTGACGTAAAAGCCACTAGGTTTATTGACAATCTTATTTACTAAATTAACAGTCTAAAACATGTCTTGCATTTTGCAGTCTGTACTTTACATAGATTTTATGCAGCAGTCAACAATAAAAGCTTTGGATTTGTATATATGTATAAATATATCCCAGTACAAGTAACTAAGAATGGTCTAAAATTCATTAGTCATGTTGCAATGATGATCAAAATGTCTTATTATGTACGATAGCGAGACCAAATACTTGACTACCGCACTTTTGCTTTAAAAATGATAATACTCCCATTTTGTTAACAAACAGTAACAAGATCCAGCCTGTGCTCTCGGTATAGACCATAATCAGTGATTGAATGCCAAGTAGCGTACAGTACCTGGAAGTTGATGCGTTAAGCGGAATTCCTCTGTTTTGGAATAAACATACACACAGTAAGTGATTCACTTTTCTTTTTGGCTCTGTGTCATATTGGTCATCCTCTAAATGACTTGGGGGATCTCTCTGGCCATGACCTGGTTCCGCCACGGTTGGCCTGTCCTGAGGTCAAATGTGTCCAAACCTCTGATGAGAATGCGACTCTGTGTCTTTTCACACAATTCACCTCTGTCAGTTACATTTCCTGTGTTGCAGCTTGAGGTACATTTAGTGTCAATCCACAAATCCAGCATGGGTTCCAACAGCTGAATATTTTTTTTATAAAATGTTTATTTAATACAGGCAATGCGATCCTATTTTTATTTATAAAGTGCTGTTTTTATAACCATGCACTGTGTGCATGTATGTTGTATGTTTGTGACAGCCTAGTGTTGCAGTTTGGTAATCAGCTCAAATGATAATGTTGGTCTGGACAATGTTTACAGAGTAGAGAAAAGATTTTGTTTCCTTACTTCAATCAATCCCCACAATTTTCTACCAGGCCAGATATCAAAGGTCTGTGTGGGCTGGACTGAGGTACACGTGGGGGGAGGGGATGATTTCATAGACAAACACTCTTAAAGAGAAAGCAACTGAACAACATTTTTAAAAAAGCACTGCAAATCTCTTAAACATTGCAATATGTTTGTGATTACAACATTAAAAAGACACAGGCCACATTATTGACAATTAGGCTAAAGGTTTAAATCAAGTTCCAAGAGGCTTAGTACTTTTCCCAGACACCCTGCGCCAGAGCGCTACTCAGAAATAAAAGGCCCTTTTTGTTCTTGGTGATGAATAGACTTGCGAGTCTTTGTTGAACAGTTAGTTCGAAAAGGTATCCCGGCAAAGCATTATTCAATGATCTGTGTGAACATAAATACCAACGTCAGCATTTTTTTAATAAACTACATGGCAATAGTGCAGCTGAGTGGTATATCACTCTGAAATGCTGTAACAGCAAGGGACATGAAAATATTGTGCACTTAAGTAGCCCAACTGCAATGAAGTTGATCATGAACATGCAAGCTTCTTCTATGCGGAATAAACCGACAAGCTGGATTGCGTTTTGCTTCAAATCTTGCTCTGAGAGCATCTGGCTGCTGTTTATCTGAGCCCCATTTATACTCAGAAAGGTTTGTGAAAGTAAATGTAAGGATTACCGCTGCCCTTTAATGTAATCGACGTCACGCATACGTCCTGCCATTATCAGGACATTGTAACATAACGAGTGCTTTTAAATAAACAAACCGTTTACATCTCTTCCATGTGTATCAGATATAGCTTGACTTTTGAGCTAGTGGAAGAGGAATCTGGTTTAAATAATGAACACAGTAAAGTAATGCAAATAGAGTAATTTGACCTACAGGATCAGGACAAGGAGGTGGTGTCCGGTTTCAATAACAGTGTGTCTAGTAGTGCTACGCTAGTCGCCGACCCATTATTAACCTAAATACGTCCTATTCATATTAAGGCGTCGTTAAATATGACGTTATTGTCAATACACTGTATTCAACGAGACAACAGGATGGCATACACCGTCCACTGGATGACGTCTGGGAAAACATGAGAAAAGGTAACTTCCTCACATGGCCATGTGAACATAAATGCATTTACTTATCTTTTGGATCAGACTGTTCAGGGCAATGTGTGCTCTAGAATCGAGCAGTCTCCCAATCAAGATGGCCGAATAAAATATACATTTGGCTATCATCAGAAAACAGCCCAGCAACTGTTTTGGAAAGAGGTCTATGAATGTGCCTCAGGGTTATATTACATTAAAATCCACAAACAAATGTTACAACTGAAGTAGGCATTGGTCTGATGTTTACTTAGCCAAAACTCTACAAAGGCCTTCCAACAAACTGCAGGCCCTTGGTAAATTGGTCGATTTGAATTCAACAGTCTACTCGTCCTTTGATATGGGTGAATTCCACAGAGGCATAATTTGCAGTATTGCTGAGGCGGAGTTCTCTGTGCCTCCCTCTCCCTAATTGGAATAATTACAATGAAGGGCAATTCGGTCTTTCTTGTGCTCCTCCAGTGTTCTGGAATCTTGACGCTTGTTCCAGGCACTGAGCTATCAAGGAGATTGCGGCTAAAGAGGGCCGTGAACTGAAAGAGGACACTGAAATACCAACCCCTCTTTGGTTGGCCGTTCTACCACAACAGAACTACCGGCGGTGTAATGGACGCATGCTCGCGCACTCAAATGATATGCGATTCATAATTCATTTGTTAACATTTGTTTTTGAGGAAATAGCAAGTTAGTTGGAATCAATGTAACTGGTTAAACATGTTTTTTATGAGATATGATTTCAATTGTATACAAATTACGTAATTACGTAAAATGTCACACGAGGTGCTGTTGCGGACATCTACAAACTATTTCAACGAAAATGTAGGCCGGACCTTCTAATTCCCTTCCGTTATTGTGTAAATTGCAAAGTGCCACCCATGTCCAGCTGCAGAACGGATGAGCAACCTAATCAAGATGGACCGAACATGTCATGTATTCAAAACAACACGAAAGCAATGACAGTAAATATGGACTGGTTACTTAAATCCGACGCCCTAAAACATGGTCAGTTCAAATGCGGATTATAATAAGACACGTTGCCAAACAAGTCGCTCCAGTCTTATATGATGGAATAGGAAAATATCGCAGCACTGGACGGTCCCAAAACCTCCTCTTCCTCTGCCTAACTCTATTTGCTTTAATGATCCTTTCTCTCTTTTCAAGTCTTCTCCCTCCCCCTCCCCACGCTGGCCGTTTACATGACGTTCTCGTCGTACTTCTGCAGGGCCTCCTCTAGCTTCCTTGTGATCTTCTGGAAGAAGCTGATCTGCTGCTTGAGGTGGTGTTGCATCTGGCCCTTGAAGTCACGTACACGAGTATGGTGAAAGTGTTGGATCTCAGCCAGCGTGGCGCAGGAAATTATGTTACAACGTTCGTTGATAGTTGATCCCTCCCCTTCCTGCTTCTGGCACTCCTTCACCTTGGTCAGGGCACCTGAGGGAAGCACAGGGAAGGAGAGACGATCATTCTTTCACATGAAAAGGATTGCGACCAAGGGTGTAACAAATATTCATTTTGGTGATGAGAAAGCTATATATATTTTATCTTTCAAATGAACACGGTCCACGGTGGCTCAGTTGGCTGAGCGCGATGCTTTCAATGCCAAGGTTTTGGGTTCAATTTCCAGAGCAGGACTAGTACAGTGGAAAATATATAAAAATGTATACATCCAATTGCTCTGGATAGGACAATAGGTTTTAACATGGGAGAATAGTTGCCCTTGGTTTGGTCCTCTTTGCTCTGAACATAAAGAACGACACTGAACCCAATGCTCTGGAAGCCCTCCAGCAGGAACAATCATCTACCTCAAAGCAGCCTGTTTGATTTGTAGCTTAATACTCTGCAGGGTATTCAGGGCTGAGAGGTTCTCCAAAGCCACAGACTGAACATCCTATTTGAATAGCTAAGAACAGCAATGGGTTTTACAAGGCTGGTTTTAACAATATAAAGACCGGGATATTGTTTCTCTACACCCATTAGAATACACCCATACCAAGGGAATATCAATACCGCACACACAAACACATGTAGACACACGAGTGTGCACTATCACACACACACAAACACATGTAGACACACGAGTGTGCACTATCACACACACACAAACACATGTAGACACACGAGTGTGCACTATCACACACACACAAACACATGTAGACACACGAGTGTGCACTATCACACACACACAAACACATGTAGACACACGAGTGT